>CAMPDV010000892.1:30000-170065 GCA_946699065.1 Loxodes magnus
CTTGTTTAAGCATCATCATCTTCCGTCCATTCTTCATCTGTCCAAACTTTTTCTTTTGCTTTCTCTTTTTTCAAATTTTCAAAAATTTGAAATTTTCACTTCTTTTTAGAGTCCAAGAAATCTTCTTATTCATGCTTTTTACTTCTCTTTTCATTCTTTTATCTCTATCCTTCTACTACTGATTAGCACTTAAAAGTCATCTCTTCTTCATCATCATTAGATAGTCAAGCATCAATACCTTTTCAAGTTAGGTCTTTATCATCTTTTATTTCAAATTTTCAAAAATTTGAAATTTTGTACTTTAATGATCAAAGTTAGTTAAAGCAAGTAAAACCCCAGCAGAGATAGTAGAGAGAATCTCGATGTAATACCCTAGAAAGATGATACCAATATAAGTAACTAAAGGTATGACTAAGTACAACAAGATACGACTAGTTACTATTAAGTACTACTCGGTAATACAAGGTACTAAGGGGTACTATTAGGTACATCTTCTCGTATAACTAGGTACTACTAGGTACGTCTAGGTACGTCTAGGTACGAATAGGTACGTATAGGTACGAATAGGTACGACTAGATATGACTAGGTACGACTAGGTACGACTAGGTTCAACTAGGTACTACTACTCGATACGACTAGGTTCTACTAGGTACTAATACTCGGTACAACTAGGTACTTATAGGTACTATTTCTCGTTATAACTAAGTACTTATGGTACTTTTAGGTACTAATTCTCGTTATGACTAGGTACTAATGGGTACTTTTTCTCGTTATAACAAGGTACTATTAGGTACGACTAAGTACGACTAGGTACTAATAGGTACTAATACTCGGTACAACTAGGTAATTATAGGTACCGTTTCTCGTTATAACTACGTACTATTAGGTACATCAAGGTACTGCTAAATACGAATAGGTACGACTAGATACGACTAGGTTCAACTAGGTACTACTACTAGGTACTATTAGGTACTAATAGGTACTAAGGGGTAATATTAGGTACATCTTCTCGTATAACTAGTTACTATTAGGTACAACAAGGTACTACTAGGTACGTCTAGGTAAGACTAGGTACGAATAGGTACGAATAGGTACGACTAGGTTCAACTAGGTACTACAACTAGGTACTAATAGGTACTGTTTCTCGTTATGACTAGGTACTTATGGTACTATTAGGTACTACTACTCGATACGACTAGGTACTAATAGGTACTATTAGGTACTACTACTCGATACGACTAGGTACTAATAGGTACTATTTCTCGTTACAACTAGGTACTTTTAGGTACTAATTCTCGTTATAACTAGGTACTATTAGGTACGACTGGGTATTACTTCTCGGTACAACTAGGTACTAATAGGTACTATTAGGTACTATTCCTCGTTATAACTAGGTACTAATAGACACTACAACGTACTACTAGGTACAACTTCTCGGTACGACTAGGTTCTACTAGGTACTACAAGGTACGACTAGGTTCTAATAAGTACTAGTTCAAGGTACGACTAGGTATTACTCGGTACTATTAGGTACGTCTAGGTACTAATAAGTACTATTTAAGGTACGACTATTAGGTAATACTTCTCGGTACGACTATGTACTACTAGGTACGACTAGGTTCTACAGGTATTAATAGGTACGAATAGGTACTAGTGCTCGGTTCTACTAGGTACTACAAGGTACGACTAGGTTCTAATAAGTACTAGTTCAAGGTACTAATAAGTACTATTTCAAGGTACGACTAAGTATTACTCGGTACTATTAGGTACTATTTCTCGGTACAACTAGGTACAACTAAGTAATACTAAGTACTATTAGGTATTAATCATTATTATTAGATAAGCATCAAATTTTCTAACGTTGATTTTATCTTTTATTTTAAATTGTGCTATTTATTCTTCCTAAAAGTTTTAATTCTAGTTCTAATCTTAAACTAACTTACATATCAACTTCTATATAAATTAGATTCTTCTCTTATCTATTAATTTTAAATGATCTTATTTTTTCATTTGTCTCTCATTTATGAGTTAATTTTCGACTTTACATATATTATATATAAATCTTCTAAAAAGAAAACCAAACTAAAAAAGCTAGTTTAGTAGAAATCCTTAATAAAATAAAAATAATTAAAGAAGTAAAATAATCTTTTAAAACAAGCTACTCAGTATACAAAATTATATCCTATTATAAGTAAAAGCTTTATAATTATATAACTGATATTAATATGCAAAAGCTATGATAGTAGCATTTTTGATTGCATTAAAGTTATAAATGATAGACTAAATAAATATAGATAGATAGTAGTTGATAATATATGGATTCAAATAAAATAATAATAACTAAATTTGTAATTAAGTTATCAGATTAATTCTTAATTTAGATAAGCTTCTGAATAATAGATTTTAGACTATATAATAAAAATCTAAATATTAATAACTTATTATTTTCTTAAGGTTTTGTTTAGAATATTAAATAAAATAGATTTAAACTATTTACTTTAATTCACTTTCATTATAATAAAAATGGCTGAATCTAACAGGTGCAGTTCATGTTTAGTTCATTTCGACTCATAGATACGAATTGCCGTAGCCCTTCCTTGTGGACATCAAGTATGCAAAATTTGTATTCTTGAAGAAAACTTAAAAGAGAGTTCTAACCAGTGTCCTAAAAGAAATTGCAAAAAAGCTTACTCTGAAGATCCAAAAAGTTTAATAAGCTAAAATAAATAATCAAGTTAAAGTAAATAGGACAGTAAATAACTTCAACCTGAAGAAACGAAAATCAAGCAATCTTTCTAGCAAAAATCGAAACAAATAAAAGTTAAACTTTTAACTGAAAATGAAGAAGAAATAAACTTAATGCTAGAAGAAGGAGAAACAATTGAATAGATTAAATAAAAAATAGAAATATCACAAGGAATTGACTCTGATTTTTATGAAATTTATAGAGAAGAAGAAAAATTAGATAGTTAGCATAGAATTAATAAAATGGATAATAAAGATGAAGTTTAGCTAGGCCTAAAATTGAAGGATTGTAATTCATATAATCTTTAGGAAGTAAGAAAATAGATAAAATTTAGGAGGTAAATATTAAAAATAGAAAGTAATTAATAAAAAATTAGTTTTCGAGAAAATGAGAAACCAATATGGTAAATAATATAATAATAGAAAGTAAAATGCTAATAAAAATTAGAAAGTAATAAATAATCAAAAATAGGAGAAAGTAAGAAATTCAAAAAAGGTTAAAATGACTTTGAAACAAGTTAAAAATAAATGTACAGGAAGTAAATTTTAAAAAAGCGTGTAATATATTTATCAAAGTGAGTAATACTTTAAAATCTAGAAAGTAATAAAATTAAATTTAAGAATGTAATGAAATAAATAAGATTGTAAAAATATAAAGAAAGGAAGTAGAAATTAAATATAGAATGTAAAAAATAAAGAAGATCGTAAAATAATAATATAAAGTTGGTAATTTAACAAATCCAGAAAGTAAATTACTTAATGTATAGCAAGTAATAATAACAAATAAAGACGGTAAAAATTAAAAAAAGAGGGTATTTCTATTTTAAATAGAATGCAAGATATTTTAAATATTTATAGATGGTAAGATATTCGAAATATTTATAGATGGTAAGATATTTTAAAAATTTATAGGGAGTATGATATTTAAAATTTTTTTTTAGGAAGTAAGATATTTTAAATATTTATAGATTGCAAGAAATTTTAAATCTTTATAGGGTGTATGATATTTACAAAAATTTTTAGGAAGTAAGATATTTTAATTATTTATAGATAGTAAGATATTTTAAATATTTATAGATTGTAAGATATTTAATATATTTATAGATGGAAAGATATTTTAAATATTTATAGAATGTGAGATATTTTAAATATTTATAGATGGTAAAATATTTTAATTATTTATAGATGGTAAGATTTTTTAAATAATTATAGATTGCAAGAAATTTTAAATATTTATAGATTGTAAGATATTTTAATTATTTGTAGATGGTAAGATATTATAAATATTTATAGTGAGTAAGATATTTTAAATATTTATAGTATGTAAGAAATTTTAAATATTTATAGGTTGTAAGATATTTTATATGTTTATAGATGGTAAGATATTTTAAATATTTATAGTGAGTAAGATATTATAAATATTTATAGTGAGTAAGATATTTTAAATATTTATAGTATGTAAGAAATTTTAAATATTTATAGGTTGTAAGATATTTTATATGTTTATAGATGGTAAGATATTTTAAATATTTATAGAATGCAAGATATTTTAAATGTTTATAGCATGTAAAAGATTTTAAATATTTTAGATGGTAAGATGTTTTAAATAATTATAGTCGGTAAGATTTTTAAAATATTTATAGATTGTAGATATTTTAAACATTTATAGATTATAAGATATTTTAAATATTTATAGAATGTGAGATATTTTAAATATTTATAGGTTGTAAGATATTTTATATGTTTGTAGATTGTAAGATATTTTAAATATTTATAGAAGGTAAATATTTAAAATATTTATAGCATGTAAGACATTTTAAATGTTTATAGGGAGTAAGAAATTTAAAAAATTTATAGCATGTAAGATATTTAATTATTTATAGAACGTAAGATATTTTAAATATTTATAGATGGTAAGATACTTTAAATATTTATAGATGGTAAGATATTTTAAATATTTATAGGTGGTAAATATTTTTATTATATATAGATTGTAAGAAATTATAAATATTTATAGGGAGTATGATGTTTTAATTATTTGTAGAGGGTAAGATATTATAAATATTTATAGGGAGTAAGATATTTTAAATATTTATAGATGGTAAGATATTTTAAATATTTATAGATAGTAAGATATTTTAAATATTTATAGGCTGTAAGATATTTTAAATATTCATAGACTGTAAGATATTTTAAATATTCATAGGGAGCAAGATATTTTAAATATTCATAGGCTGTAAGATATTTTATATATTTATAGCATGTAGATAATTTAAATGTTTATAGGGAGTAAGATATTTTATATGTTTGTAGAATGTAAGATATTTTTTACTCACAGTTTGTATTTAAAACTATTATAGCTGGTATCTTATTATTATTATTTGGAAGTATTAAATTACCACAGACAGTAAGAATCTACTTCAGGTATCTTTTTAATTTTTGACTGTATGAAATAATAATTAGATGGTTTTGATTTTATTGAAGCGAGTATTTATTTATATGAGCTTGTAATATCTAAATTTAGTGAGTAATAAAATGAAATAGAATGTAAAATATTAATATTTATAGGGGGTAATTATTTATTTGAAAAGAAAGTAATGACTAATAAAATTGATTAAAGAATGCTATAGTAATGATTAATTTTAGATTATTTATACTAGGTAGTTATTTCTCTATTTTAGGATGTAAAGAATTTAATGCTAAGTAAGTTTTTGATTATAGAGTGTAATTTTTGATAAAGCAGGAGATGGAAATAACATTTGACAGTTTTAAATATTTATCTTAAATTAATATTTTATTAGTAATTAATTTTTGATTAGATATTTTATTTATTTTAAAGTTAATAAACATATCAGCTCTAAGATCTTTATTAATTTTCTATTTTTTTCACTATATAAATGAAAGCTTATTATTAAGGATACGTTGGATTTATTATTTAAATTAATTCTTTGTAAATATTTTTGTTTTTTTACTGATGTATTAGTTTTCTTGATAATAGCTAATTGATTCTTAAAATATGTTTAGAAGTGTTTATTTTATATCCTTTCTTCAATCTTAAAGTAGTTTTAGTATCTTTTGAAAAGAAAGAAAATATGTAATGATATAATTTCCTCTCTATAAAATGTATTTAATAAATTATTAAATTCTTTGTTTAAATAACAGTCAAGTAAACTTTTAGTTAGTTAATTTGATTTAGTATGCTTGTTATGCAATTAAAAGTTAAAGTGTTATAGTGTTATTTTGAAATTGTTGCTCTTATTCTTTAAATTTTTAATAAATAATTGTTTAATTTAGAATTTAGTTTATTTAATATTATTATTCTTTTTATAAACTACTACTTCAAAATTATCAATTTTCATAACTAATATTGAAATAAACTATATAATCTATACTTCTCGACATTATTTTATATTCTAATTCATATACCAACTACTTATTTTTTATAACTGCTATTTATTATTATCCCCTATCTTCTATCCTCTAGCTCTAACTTTTATTTTATATAATATACTCATATTATTAGTAAGGTTTCTCTAGTTTAATACTATTAAGATATAGTATACTCTTTAATACTTTATTTCAATTTACATGTTTTAAGCTTAGCTACTAATTAATGCTTTTAATTAGAGTTATTTATTTCTACTTGTAATTCAAATCTAAGTACACTGAAAAATAATTTTTATCTTATTATATCAAAAATTTTAATTATGGCTCTGTAGTCGTAAAATCAAATCAGTTACCAATAAATTTTGACGAAAAATTTAATTAAAAGACTACTCGAAAACGGCACGTTAATTTTAAAAGTTTAATATAGAATAATAATAAAAAAGTCAGTTTTAACTAAACCTTTATAAAAATTATTAGAATTAGCAGAGGTTAAAACAGAACTTATCTAGAAAACAGAGTAGAAGAAAAAGAAGAATGGAAAAAAATAATTAAAAAGGAGATTAAGCTTCATAAAAAAGAGAAAAAAACAAAACTTAAAAATAAATAAATAAAAGTAAAAAATTAATGAGTAAAAGAAAGAAAAAGGCGCATTTATGAGAAAAAACTAAATGATAAAAGAATGAGAAATTGATTTTAAAAAGAAAAAAACTTAGACTTTAAAAATCAAAGAAAAAAAATTTAAAAGTAGAAGTATAAACGGCTCATGTTTAAAAAGAAAACTAAAGTCATTAAGAAAAATAAAATGAATCTAAAAAGAAAGAGAAAAAAAAACTTAGAAAGTATAATAATGTAAAAAAAATGAAGAAAAATACAATAAAAAAATTCATGAAAAAAAAAGTTTAAAAAAAAGGGTAAAAGAATGATAATTTGAAATAAAAAAAAGAAAAAGGTTGACTTTAAGAAGACAGAAAGGCCATAAAAAAGAAGTAAAAAGTAAGAAGAAAAAAATAATTAAAAAAGTGTTAAAAAAATAAAATTCGTTTTAAAAACAGAAAATCAATATTGTAAATTCAAGAAAAAAAAGGAAGTATGAAAATCATATAATTAATAAAAAATAATGTACTTAGAAATAAAAATAGTGATGAAAAGCAAAAAAAAACTTAAAAAACTTTAAGAGGAAAAAGAAAAAAAGAAATAGAAAAAAAGATGCCTAAAAAAGAAAAAAGTTTGAAAAAAGAAAAAGTGTCTTTAAAGCAAGTAAATAAAATAGAATTTAAAAAAATTAATCTAATAACGTTCAAAATAAAAAGATCTTTAAAAATAATAAAAAAAACAAAATTAAAAAGAAAGAAAGATACTATAAAGCATAGAAAAGCTGACTTTCACTGATCGACTAAATTAAAAAAATTTATATTTAGTATATGTACCAAAGTATAAAAAAAAAACATTTAAAAGTTAAAAACAAAACTAAAAATAGAAAAAAAAATTCAAAAATAGTTAATAAAAAAAACGTATTTAATAATCAAAAATGAAAAAACAAATCGTAGATTTTAAAAGCTTTTTAAAATTAAAAAAATAAATAAATGAAGAGAAAAAAGCCAATTTTAAACAAATCTTTATAATCTTCAAAAAACTTAAAAAATTCTTTTATTTTCTTTTTAAAATCACTTTATCTTTCATTTAACACACTTCAAGATAAGGAAAATGAAAATAAAAAAACCAAAATAACTCAGTAAGCACTTTTATACTTAATTTTTTCATTGAAATCAAAAATGAAATAGTCCTTAACAATTTGAATTTATTCTCCAAGCAAATGATCAATATTAGGTCCTAAAGCTAGAAATTGAAGCATTTAAAAAAACATAAAAAACATGAATATTTCATCCATCATAGTAGCTTCAGCCTCTTCTTACACTTAATCATATTTTCTTTTTCTTCAAATTCAAATACCTAAAAAAGTAAAAACGGCCATTATTGTGATAAAAATGTAAGAATATCAAACAAAATTCTATTAACCTTTTTAGTATTTAAGTACTCTTCTCTCTGAAAAATTACAATTTTTATATTGCTTGAAACTTTCTGAAGGTTTTTTTTAATTATAACTTCAAATAAGTCCGTCATCAATAATTTTCAAGATTATTGAGCAATTTTAACAATAATCTTCCCTAGGAATTATTCAAGAAGTGTTTTAGCTTCTACTAATGGTTGAAGAAATCACTATGTTAGTAATATCTCTATAGTTTTAGTTTTTCTAGAATCTTACTTTTCCGGAGCAACTCATTATTTATAAGTTTCTTATAGCTTTTATCAGAGTGAATCCATTAGTGTAGTCTCCTCCTTAGTTAAAAATTTCTCTTATTCCATGAGCAATTAGAAATGGCGTTTCAAAAACATAACCTTCTTTATAATTTTATGGGATGCAATTTTTATCGTAATGTAGCATATCCTAACCAATTTCTCCTTTCCAGTTTTGTAAAGTTAAGAATTGAGATCCATGTAGAGTATACTTCACATCATCTACTCTCTCAACATTAGGAATTTTTAAAAAGAAATAGGAAGAAGGAACCGTATGCACGAAGTTTACATCCCCTGGCTTATAACTAAGGTAAATTAGTTCATTTTTTTCTCTTTAGTCTTTATTTTATCTCTTCAGTTCTTGTCAAAGGATCTCAAAGATTAACTAAATAAAGAGGAGAAGTGATAGGAGATTCAAGCTCTAAGACCGACACTATGCTGATAAAAGGAAGATTGTAACCAAGTTAAAAATTAGTTATTTCAAAGGCTAAATATCCATTAAAAATTCCATTGATGGTATATGAATTATGCATATTTCTTACTTTTGCTCCTAGAAAACTTAAGTAATTAAAGTAGCATTAGGCATAATACCTCCATAGCTAAAAGGATTTCCTGTTAAGTTATAGTTGAATAATGCATTTACCTTCTCGTTCACGTACTATATAGTACAAAGAATTTATTTATAACAGTTTCAGCAGCTGCTTACTAGACTATATCTCCTCCTTGTCCTGTTGCATAACTGAAGCTAATTTTTATTTTATTTGAAGGTGGATTCTTTTAAATTGAAGGTCAGATGATAGGAAAATTTTCTAAATATATGTCTTCAAATATAGTAGCTACTCTCGTAAAATTAGAGATTTAAGTGTTAATAATTTGATATTTAGGTATTAAGTTATAGTCTTAAATATGTGACCCGAAAAACTTTTAAACTGATTTAAGATATTTTCGTTACTTTCTAAATTTGCTTCTATAAGTTTAAGGATTTAGTACAAATACTTCCACTCCAAATCTTCAAAACTCTGAGGAATTCCCTCTAATGGCATTAAAACTATCATTCCATTCTACGTAAGTTCTAGATTTTGCTCTCATTTGCTTGATTTAACTTATTGAGAAATGGAGATGCTTCTAGACCTAAAATTCAGGTGAATCTATTAATTAATTTGAGTCGCTAAGCTTCAGCTAGGATAAATTAAGTTAAGCAGAGTTCAGTATTTAGAATATTAATAGGAATCCCTGAACTCCTTAAAGTTTTAAAGATAAATCCTCCTATTTTATCTTACTCTTTATCGGACCACCATTACTTCTTAGAGCTTTAGTAAAGAGGAATGCTAATTGACTCTTTTATTTAGTCTGCTTTTATTAGTTCTTTCACTGTAAACTAAAATCGTTAGTCTTATGAATAAACTGCTCCAACATTCCAAAAGTCTCAGTAATTTAGAAAAGCAATCAATGTTTAACTTTCAGATTGATAAGAGGGAACTATATAAAAGGCATTTCAGGAAATGTAAGCTCTTGATTAGTTTCTTTACCTCCAAAGAATAAATAGAAGCAAATTTTCTTAGCTAAAGACTTTTGCATAAAGAATAATGGAACCTAATTAAATGAGATATCTACTACTATGTTTATTCTCTTTAGCTTTACTTCCACTGTAAGACTTTTAACAGACTACACATCTTGTAGTATATACTCTGAGACTTAATATTTAACTCTTTGGCTATTTTCATTAAGCTAACTTTTTATGTAATCCAAAAGATTTAATGGAGTCAGCTTGGACCAAGTGATACAAATGTTAATTTCCTATACTCCTTAAATTTAAAAAACCAAAGAAAGAGTTAGAAAAATAGTTAATGCTTTAGTTTCCATTTTAAAAAAGAGACTTCGCTCTTAAACCTTTGATAAACATTTATCAAATAACTATTAAAAAAGCAATTCATAAAAAATCGATGAGCAAGCTATATAATCATTATTTCATAATATGAGAGCTAAACAAGTATCTATATTAGCCAATATACTCCTACTATTCCAAAATAAAAGAGTTACTCTATAAGATAAATACTAGAAACTCTGTTGATATAATCAGCTTATTTAAGCTTTGCCCTTAAAGAATAATTTTTGCTAAACAAGCTTTTAACTCTTTAGGGCTTTAGTAAAGTGATGTAGCTTGAAGGTATAATTATTACCTTAGCAAGCAAAAATACTAATACTAAAAGAGATTTAAGTTATGGTTACTTTAGAGATATTTTAAGTAGATTTTGTCTATTATTTTGAAGAAAATTCTTTATTTCATGATATCACAAAAGCATAAATATATGTATATATTAATGAAAATTCTTAGTGCTTTTGATCAAAATTAAAAACAAATTAGACAATAATTTAAAGTCATAAAGTACTAGCATTAGCCTAAATCTAAATAAAGGCAATAGTTAACTTATTTTTATACTATGATCATGGAAAAAGTTAAGGATAGAGCGAATGTTATATTTGAGGGATAATTTAAGAATTTGAAAGCGTAATATTTCCTTTAAATACTAAAAACTTTTGATTCAAAGAGAATCATTTGCTTTATACTTATACCCTGATTTAACTAAAAGCTTAGATCTTGATTCAAATAAAACTTTAAAAGTTGTGCTATAACTAAAGTGATTAACGATAAATCCTTATATCAATAAATCCAACTTGTTGTATTAAAAGACTTTATATACCTCACATTACTATACTTTCTAGTATTTTAAGAATTAGATAGAAATGAAATAGTGTGAATGACTGAAATAAGCAGACAAATAATTTAATAGTTTTTAGCTAAAAATAACAGACTTTCTAATTTTTATGCTAGCAATATTTTTATAAGCGATAGCTTACTAGTATAACTATATGCTAGACTTATAAAAATTAAGAGAAGCTTTTAGACTACTAATAAAGATAAAAGTAATAAGGATTATTAAAGTACTAAATTTATTATACTTTAATATTTTAGATTTATGTAGTTAACTAAAGTTAAATCAAAGCTAAGAAAATAGAAGCTTTTATATAGTAATGCCTTTCAAAAATCTAAAATAAAATGTATGGTTATAATCATATAGCATATGATAGTACTTCCTTGATAAAATAAAATTTGCATTCTAAATAGATAAAACTTAAGAGAAAAAGTATTAAGATAACTAATGTGTAAGCTTTAGTCTATAGATAATCTAACTATATGTAAATGAAAATGTATTTAAGCTTAAAATTTCTACTTATCACTAAATTAAAAGCCAATTGGTATTTTTTAGATTGTAACTGTATAAATTGCTTTAAGGGTTACATTAAAAAACGATGTTCGCTCCTAATACCGGATGAATAAAGTCAAATTCATTTTCATCAGCTGGGTATTTATCACTTTATTTAACTATCGCTTTCAAATCAGAAATTTAGGTATCAATTTCAATTAAATAGGCGTAAACGAGGAATTATTTTTAGTCCTGGATAAAAATAGCAGAACATAATTGGAATCAGTTCCTTTATTTCTTAAAGTATCATATTATTTAATTTATTATTTAGTTAAATCCTCCAAAGACATATATCTTCTGCTCATTTAATTACATCCAAATTAATTTACAGCTTAGTTAATAGATTCAATACTTTTAAAGCTCCTTACTCTAATATCGAAAACCTAGCATTAATTTTTTCTCAGAGATAGTTATTAAGATAGTACAACCAGAAAGTATAAAAACTAAATTTTTTTATTTAAGTTAACTTTATGAGTACTTCTATCAAACTTCATTACAAAAGTTATCTGTTTATTTTAGAGAGTGAAAAATGAAGCTATTGTTAAAAACTCCTTCCGATATTAGCAATAATTACTCCTTTAACTACTCTAAAAAAGCGTAGCTTTTTCTAGTCTTCTAGATGTTTACTACTTTTTCTTAAGCTAATAGCTTTACTCAATTTTTGTAGAAAAGAGAATTATAGAAATCGTTCTGAAGCATTTATTAAATTTTAGATTAGAGACAATTTCATACTTACTAACTCCAATACCAAATCTAGCAAACATTTTCCCCCTCTTACTCCTATTACCTTCTTATTCTTTTTCTTAAGGATATAATTTTAGCCTTTCATCCTTCTAGTTAAGGTTTAGATATCATTTATAGAAAGAAAGACTTAAAGTAAGAATAAGTACTTAGTTCATACTAAGTACTTCAGCTTATTCCAATCTAAATTACTCTTGCTATTATTATTTTATCCTATGAGTATAGTAGATCTTTAAAGAATTTGCTAGAAGCCATCAAAGAAAAAATGTAACTAAAGCAAAGAAAAATAATCCTAAAAATGAAAGAAGTCTAAAATAAGATTTGAGTAGTTAAGTCTTATGTTTGCTTATTTTAAAAGCGATCGCTAGATTTGAGGAATAAAGATGGTAATACTTTTGAAGATACTTTTAAAGAACTATATTATAATAATTTAGTTGCTTAAGTATATAAGAACATGAAGTTGCATTTGATAGAGATAGATCTATAATTACTTGTATTTAAAATAAATAAATGTAACTACTTTGGATTTAGAAACGTTTTAATCTCTCCTAAAGAAAATAGCCTGTTTATATAAAGCGCTGTATTAAATTAATTTCAGTGTGTGTCTTAGAGGGTTCTAGATCTATAAGTTGAGGAATATTCTAATAAAATTTCAAAGTTTAAATAGAAAAAATAGATTAGTTTGCTTTAAGATCGTAATCGTTTGTTCTTAATATTAAGCTAGGATTATGAGCTAACTAAGCTAATATTCTACATGCTTTTCATATACATAAGCATTATTATTTTATTCTTAAGAAATCAGGTTAAGATGCTTTATTAAATTAAAGGATCTAAATTGTTTTAGTAAAATAGCATATTTGAATATAAATTATATTATGGGTGGGGATATTACTAAATAGAATGTTTATCTCTATATGAGATTAATAAGCCAAAAGAAGGATAGATAAGTAGCTTCTTTTAGTTAATATTATTCTTATATAGTTGAATAGCTTTATTTTTAAGAAAAATGGAAAGCAAGGCATATGATAAGAAGCTATAATAAAGATTCTTTAATGCTTATTTAAATAAAAAAATAGAACTTGATGTGTCTCATCCAATAGACTAGAAATTCATTAAGGAATACCAAAATAACTTGTTTTTTTATTATAGTCTAATCATTCCAGTCTTTGCTATTGTTATGACTTTAGACTGGAAAGTTTGGAGTAAAGTATGTGGGTAAACGAAAAGAGCAGTTTTTTATAGAGTTTTAATTGGAAATTCAACATTCTGAGTATTTTAGAAAGTTTGTCCTTATATATCTATTCCAATGACAGATATCAAAAGAGCGACATAAGAATGTGCTTCTAAATATGAAAATCAAATAAATAAAATTTATTCCTAGGACAGTAACTCTTAGAACTGATGATTCCTGAGATTAATAAATAACTTAAATTAAGCTAATTTAGCATTGATAACTTTCTCACTTCTAATTTTCTATTTAAAATTAGTTAATTAAGCTATAAGAATTTCCCTTGATTTTTAAAGTTAAAACTACAAATAAGTCATACAACTGCATTCAAATCACCCTTTTTTATTTTATTAGCATGACAATAAGAAACAATAAGCTAAGACTAAATAAACTAAAATGGCAAATGTAAGTTACAATGAAATATGAACAGGACTTAGTTTATTAAGATTAGATTTAGCTTTGAAAATAATTAAATTTGATTCATTTAAATAATTGCTTATTGCTATAAAGCAAAACTCAACATCTTTTATATTTTTGTTCCTATGTTTGCTTCATAATCATTGAAGAGATAAATAAAATGTTTAATATTTAATTGCCTTAAAAATGCCGAAACCCGGGATTGAACCGGGGACCTTTAGATCTTCAGTCTAACGCTCTCCCGACTGAGCTATTTCGGCCTTATATTAATTTTCATATGATTTATTAAAACTAAAATCATTCTTAGTTCTTTAGTGCTCTCTAGCACTTTTTTATAAGATCGAACTAACTCCTTTAAGATATTAATAAGGATAATTATATATAACTATTGCTTAGCTCATTTCTTTCATACAAATAGCTAACTTCATTCCACAAAACGCTTTTTTTAAGAAAATTAAAAATTTAAGGTTTTAGATGTTTATTACTATCTGATTTTTATACTATAGATAAAAAGACAAAATAAACTATTTAAATATCATTTCAAATGCTGAGAAGTATAAAATAATAAAAATCAACATGAAAGAGAGAAATGGAATGAGAACTAAATTTTTCTTTTACTTAAATAAAGCTAATTTATACATTATTAAACTAATTTTATAGTAGTTATCTACTTCTAACCAACTGGTCTTTATCGCTTATAGTATCTTATGCATTTAAACTAATATAAGAGATAATAATTTTTTGGTTTAGTATCTTATGGATATTTTCTTATATTTTAATGTGAATGCGATCTTAAATCTGATTGTAGTGACAGATTAAGAAATATTATTGATGTAGTAAATACAATTAAGGATTATCCTTATATTAGCCTTTCTCTGATAAATGCATATTGTAGCTTTGCTTTTAACTTTTTAATCCTTTTTCTACCCGAAAATTTAGGCTTTAATACTACCAAATATTTTGAATTATTTAATGCTTTATTACCCTCAGTTTCATATTAAGCTTTTGAGACTTAACTATATTCCTATTATCTCCCTTTGAGATTTATTCTCTTAATCAAACTAAGCTTATTCTCCTTTTTCAGAAATTGCTTTTCTTAACTTTTACCTCCCATAATCAAAAAAGTAAGCTTTGGTTATAGAGGATTTTTAACTAAGTTTAAAAGTAAATTGCAATGGAAGATTTCTAGAAATAGTCCTTCTATAAGCTGATTTAGGATTATATTTAGTTCTTTATTGATAAAGTTTAACCTGACTTTTCCAAGCTTTAGACATAATTTAGAACTTTATTTTTTTAATTAAATGAGATAAAGTAGAAAGAAGGGTATATTAAGTAAATGGATAAGGCTATTAAGAATAAGAAAGCTAGAAGTTTAGGTAGGAATTACATGTATATTAGTCTAATAGCAGAGAGCAAGTTTTTTATGCGTAAATATAGTTTTAGTTAAGAATAATTGTGCTATGGGAAATTTGAAGTATCAATGCTTCTATGTTTCTGTTAATTATTGAGCATAAGTGAAAGAGTTTTCTCCGGCTTTTTAGTTGTTTGCTCGGTCTTATATTAACAGAACTTTTGGAATTTACTAACTAGAAAATGAAACCACAATCACCTTAAGGCTAATAATACATAATCTTAGATTCAACTATATTCTTTAGATTACTGTTGGCCTCTTCATATCTTGTAAAGAATATCATGAAAACTGGATAAAGTTAAATAAAAATAAGCTACTTATATAATATAAAAGCGTCCTTGAGTGAAATCGAGTAAGTAGCTTAAAAAGCTTGCATCATTAGCTTTTTTCTGCATAAAAGGTTTTTTAAATCTCTATTACTTATTAGCTTCTCTTAAAAGTCCTAGCCTCAGTAGAAGGCGATAGCGATATATCCTTAGAATATCTTAAAGAAAGACGAAGTCCCTCCTCAGCATTTTCCACTTTGAATCTTTTATTTAATGTTTGATGTTAGGTTCATATCAAAAAAGTGATTCCACAGTATCGAAAAGTTTATTAAGTCTGAATTGGAATAATTCTCTTCATAGCAACTTTCTATTACTTGGATTAATAAATATAGGAGCTTATTAAATAAACTCTACTGCTTTTATATAGAAGCAGTAATAGAAGTAAGAATGAAAGGATATAGCAGAAATAAAATTCTCTCAAGAGCTTAGTTTTTGACTGAGCTATTCAAAGTGACAAGAAATTAATAAACTTATAGTGGAAGGTAAAAGAAATGGCTTTTTAGACTATTTTTCATTTTTATTTATAATTTAATTGTTTGAGTATATTTAAAGGAAAGGTAGGTTTTACAGCTAATAAGGGATATGTGAAACTTATTAAAATAACTTATTGAGAGATATAAATAAGAGCCCTTTTTATAACTCATGATAGCTAGATCTTTTTGCTAATTATTCTGTACATTAAACTATTATCTTTTAAACTCTTTCTGCAAAAGCCAGAGGATATTCCTTTCTTGCATGGATTTAATTTTGCTAATCAGTCTTAAGTTATTCTTTCTAGACAGTGTGAGCATTAGGACTATTTTTATTCTCTCACTAATTAAAAATTTACCTTTTAAACTTAAAACCACTTCACTCTTACAACTACTAAACTTAATTGCTAAACTATTCCAAAGATAACTGCATAGACAATAATCTAATTAAATGAAAAGGCTAAACTACCTTAATGTATTTAGCTGTATGGCTTCTATCTATAGATGAGATAAGATTATATCATAAATTTCATATTTAAAGCTAATAACTATATAACTGAAGGTATTTATTTACCTATATATCATTTTATTAAGCTAGCTTTGACTACATTAAGTAGCTATCTTTATTTGCTTATATAAGTTATTTAGTTACAAGTTAACCTTTCTATATAAATAGTTGATTATTTAGTACCAACTGATAAACCTTCATATTTAATATGCTTAGATAAATTCATTCTTTATTCATTTACTAACTGCTTTATTATGGAAAGATTCAAGTGAAGATTTTTAATTTACGAAGATTAATTTCAAAATAGAAATTCTATTCTACTCTTTTTATATCCTACTTTCAATAAGCCTTTCAGTCTTTTCCTATTTTATTAATTTATCCTCAAATTATATTTAAAATCATTTAGTTATTCTTCTATGTCTCCATTATGTTGAATGATGAAGCAACTCTTATATTATTGCATTTTTATCTCTTTGCAACTTCTTTATTTTCATCATGCTAATGGAAATAAAACTTAAATTACTAGCTCTCTTTTAAAAGCTATTCTAGAATCCTAGTCTTGTTTTTAATTGGTATTCTAATGATTTCCTTTCTTAAACTTTCTACCTAATCTTAAAATGTTAATTGATATCAGACTAAGTAATTTAGAGTATATTTATACTATTTCAATGCCTTTATTATATATACTTTGCTTATTAGTTCTAGTTAGTTATATAACTTCATATTTGTAATTGAAGTTGCTTATAGTGTCTTAACTTTCTTGTAGGATATTAAAGTATGACTGTCTTATTATCATACTTATTTAACTCCTATCCAGTTTCAAATTACTAAAGGCAAATATATCTCTTCTTTACTGTCGTTAGATCCTTCTCTTTATAAACTTTTTATTTCATCATTTAGATTTCTCAAAATGTATGTTAAGCTTAGATTAAATATGAAAGAATTAGATATTTAAGTAATCAATTATTTATCTATATGGATAGAAGCGAAGAACTTTAATTATATTATCCGGCTTTTGAATTTATCCTTTAGTTTTGTCTCTCTCTCATGAGATAAAACCCAAGAAATTTCTTTTGGCTTTTAGTTAGTATACTATTATGAAAAGCTTATTCTGCTCTTATCCATTAACTAAAATTGTGTATATTTTTGATTTTCCATATTTCAGTTAAAATGAAATAAACCTATTTTCATATTATTTATCCTATAATGATCTAACCTTAAGTAGCTACTATAACTCTTCTCCTTTCGCTTATCTTTATCTTATCTATTATTATAGACTAGTAACTATATAAATGAAGGTGTTTATTTAATTATATATCATTTAATTAAGCTATAATAATCAGCTCTATTAGTGCTTATTAATGGTATTAAGTATATTAGAATGAATGCTTAAAAATCAAATGCTACAGTATATATTTTAATTTCTTATATTATTGATATTCTTCTATTTTATCCCTTTAAGTCCTTTGCTTACTTCTTAATTCACTGAGTACTTATTTCAGCATATTCTTCTTATTTTACTGTAAGATAGTAATAATTTCCTCTATCGTCTGTTAGTAGAAATCCTTCTTATGTTATATTCATGTCCCAACTAAAGTAAAGTTGATAAGAGTTTTTCTTTCCCTTAAAATTGATACTTCATTCTTATTCTACGCTTTACATATTTAAAGCTAGTGACTACACTAGTTCTTTATACTAACCATATACTTTATTAAATCATTACTCTCAAACCCACTGAGATCTAGTTTAAATTTTTCTAGTTCTAGGTAGTTTTATTTAACTACTTCTAAGGTTATTTGCTTAGAGTCTTTTTACCCAAAGATGTTTATCCCTATCAAGCTTAATCGCGAAAAAAAACGTTTGTAGATACTTTTTGCGATTAAATTAAAGTAGCATAGTGAAATATTTTTCATGCGCTAATATTATCTTCCTATCACTCTATGGTTTTAAGATTTTTTAGAGTTCTCAAATTAAATCTTTCAGATTTGGGGAGTTCTGAAGAAGAACTGTCCAATTTTTATCTTCAAATATATTGCAGTATTGTATCCTAATTTTTTAAGATAGGAGAATTTCCTTTAACAAAATAAAGTTAGAGCTAAAAATGGAAAACTAGTACTAAGAACCGCACCCGTGTTAAACATATCGCTGAGTTTTCTTTAGTATCCTTAGCTTATAATTTAACCTATCTTTATCAACTAAACTTCTATAAAGGTTAGTTATTAATCCCTTGCTACTAGACTAAAATATAAATAGAAATAGCTTTAAATTAGCCTACACTATCTTATACTCTGCTACTATAATATAAGATCCAAAATTAGACATTTATTAAACAAAGCCAACTACTAAACTCTTAGAAATTCCAATCCCTAGTTGCCTCTTATCTATTAGCTGTATTCAAATATTATAATCTTGCATTCAAGAATAGCCTCTTAAGCTTATTAGCAGGTATACCTACCTAGATTTATAAGATTCCAATCCATTAAGTAATTAAAAATCTTAAAGGATAATTAGTGCTTTAATAGGAATAATAGGCAATACTTCTATTTTATTATCTCTTAATGCTTATTTATTGCTTAGCATTTATAAAAGCACTATTTGCTTCTCTTATACCAGATCTATTATTAGCATTAGCTACCATACTTATATACCATCTCTTTATATCTTAAGATAGAAAACTTGTTTCTAGGTTGCTTATAAACAAGAAATGTAAGCTAACCTTTTTTAAAAGTTAACCTCAGCAGGATAAATTTTTATGCTGGTTAAGCTTTGTCTTTGTAATTAAATTGGAGAACCTAGTAGAAGGAAAAGAGACGTACTATGGATAACGTATATAAGCTATATAATAAATTTAAGTTAGAAGCAAAGATTCTCAGTATGATATAATAATAGACTTTATATTAAGTTATAGTGCTTAACTCAAAAATAGCCTAGCTATTTTCATAGAAATCAATTAACTTAATTTAAATAAGCTAAAATAGGAAAAAATTTTGAAAATACATAGCACTGAAGTATTTAAGGGTAATTTAATAAGTCATTTACCTTTAACTCTATCCTTTGGCTCATAACTATAATCCTAAAACCTTGATTTATTCTACTATATTTAATTAATTTCCTAGTAATTAATAAGTATACCTCTAGGATTTTTATTTTAGTTCAAATGATTAAATCAATTTATCTAAGCTAATTAGAGCAACGTTTAAGGTAATACAAGTATGCTTTTAAAATATCTATATTATAGAAGTCTTATTCCTCGCTTATTAATACTCATATTATAAAGCACTTTCTTCCTTTAATCGAATACTTTTTAAGAAGCATTTTATTTGTTTATGTGATTATATTTTGTAAGCTACATTTTATGTCTTACAAATTGAGAGATTGAATAATAATGCTATTCAAAACCATTTAAGTTATGTTTAGCTTTTATGCTTCAAGACTTAAAACTTTTATGAGTAGCTCTTCTCCTAGAATCAGCTTGAAGCTTTTATTATTTTAGAGAGCATAAAAATGTTTATTTTGCTTAAAGTTATGTAGATTAGAGAAAATAGCCAAACATTATAGAAATAATTTAATTTTATAATCTAAACTTAAAAATATCTAAAGTTTCAATTCTTCTTTAAATTTTTAGCCTTGAAAGCTACATTATCTTATGTCTTTCTTTCATTTGCTAAAGTTTGATTATCAGGACTTGGAACTGTACTCAAGTTAGAATTCTTTAGGTCTTGTTGAGTTCCATTTAAAAGCTTGAGATTCTCGTCTTGGCCTGGAAGCAAATCTGAATCTTCTTTTTCTGTTTCTTCTTTGTTATATAAATCTAAGTTACTTTTAGTGTCGTTTTTCTTAGATAATGGTTTCAATTATTTTTGATCAATTAAATCTCTACTTTTTCTATCACTTTCATTAGGAGATGAAAAATAATTCTTCAGGTACTAAAACTATCCCTATAGAACTCTTCAAGAGGCTACTTCTTTCTACTTATCTACTTAAATATCATGCTTTATTTTCTTTTATTCAATGAAGCTCATTATTCCTCCAATGGTACCCATAATACCAAAAACAGAACCTAAGATAGATGAAATTAGAACAATGGGTGAGATTTTCATAGACTATCGTGTTACTAAAGAACTATCGCTTAACACGAAGCTTACAGTAACATGTAAGTTTGCACTAAACTGAACTTCTGAATTCTAATACTAAGTTCCTCTTTGCATATGTCCAGAAGTCATTAAATGATACCCTGTATATCCATCGTATTCTTAATCCTTTTGAATATTAGTTTCATACACTGAAGGAATGACCATCACTTCAAGAGTCGTAGGATCTGCGCCTCTGAATATTTTTTGAGAATCTGCATTGATATGGATTTTAACACTAGATATTTTATCAGGAATTGAAGAAGAAGAAGAAACATTTAACTCTATAGCTGAAGCGTAAGAATTCTCTTCTGCTAAAGAAAACTAGACTGATGGAGCTCCTTTTATTTCGCACTTATTACAAGTAGCTTTAACGAAGCAGTTTTTATTAACTAACTTACAAAGTAAAAAAGAATCCCATCTATTCTTATCGTCCCTCTGAGGAAAATTAATAGGATGGTAAGTTATATCTTTATTACAATCGGTAAAGTCATCTTCTTAAGTGTCTGCTTGGCATTTCCCCATGTACTAAGAAAATTTTATGACTATATTAAACTTCGCAGTAACTTAAGGATAATCTTCTTTAACAACTAGATATGGAATTAATGCTTTACTCTCTATAACGTTGTCAATAAAAAAGTTTAGCAGATTACTTAAAATTAAAGCTACTGCTAGTGTCATAAAAATAATGGAGAAAAATCCTCCAAAAGGAGTTTAGGTTAGCTTCATGAATTATCCTGTTATGTAGTTATGATTTTACTCATATATATCAAATTATTCCAGTTTATTAAAAACACGCTTTCTCGGTAAAATTATTACTGACAGAAAGATAACTATTATAACTATTGAAATTCCTATTCCGAAATTATAAGTCGAGAGTTCGTCTGAATGGCCTGTAAAACTCTATGGCTGGTAAGATCACGCATCATCTGATTCTTTTTTATTAGTTGGCTCTACTGCACCAACTGGACATATCTAATTACTTGGACATTAAATGCAAAATGGAGTTCCTTCAGTTTCAGTGTAAAACCCTTCAGCACAAGGTTAGCATTAACTAGAAGAGGATGCTCCTAAACTTGGTTATTCAAACCCTTTAGGACAAGGCTAGCATTGATGGCTTGAATTAGAAAAAGTTCCCCAAGGACATAGTTCACATTCTCCTTTATCATTCTCGAAAGTTCCTGAGCTGCAAGGCCATTCACATAGAATCTCTCCTTAACCACATTTTTTCGGAATTTCATACATTCAGAACTCATTTTAAGCTCTTTTATCTACACTAGATATTCCAAGGACATATGCTCCTCCAAAAATAAGTAGCTTTCGTTTATAATAGGCCATTGCAAGACTATACATTCGAGAAGGTCAGACTTTCCCTTCTTCATACGTTAAAACTTAATAAAAATCAGTTTCTTTGTTAAGGTCAATTATGTTAAGATCATATTCAGGTCATATTCCCCATATTTAACCTCCATAATAGGCCACGAAATTATCTACAGCTCCAAATGCTGTTTTGATTTTACCATTAATTTAAGGTCCTTGAGAAAACTGTCTCTTATTTATATTGTAGATGTAAACATTGTTGTTATTAGCATCTTAACCATCCTAGCCATTCATTACATATAGAAATCCGTTGTACGCATAAAGATTGCAGAAATATATTTTAGCAGGTCGAGGTGCGTTTTTATTGATTAAAGTTCAGTCTCTTTAGCCAATATCAAACTATCACAACTCATTCGTTACGCCTGAGTATGTCTTACCTCCAAAAATGTAAAAGAATTTTCCATGCATTGCACCACAGGCTCCTTTCCTGGCAGTTGGAGTATTATTTTAGGTAATTAATTCCCAAGTATTACTTTGTATATTGAATTTGTACATATCATTCAGCATATCTTATTAGTCTTAGCCTCCCCAAATCATCAGAAAGTTTCCATGCACAACAGAAATATGTCCATATCTAGCTGCGGGTATATCACCAAATGCATGGGGATAAAATCAGATCCATTTTTCTAGATCAAGTCTATAAATTTTATTTAGTGGTATATTTTTGGAGTTTTTGCCTCCAAATACGTAAGCACTTCCAGAAACAATATTCATACTATGGAATTAAATAGGCTCTGGGACATCAAAGCTAGTAGATAATGATACCCATTCCAGTTACTTTTAAGTTAAATCCAAAAAAGCAACATCATTTTGAAGGCTTACCGCAGTTCATCCACAAGCTATTCATATTTTATTATCATAGCAAGTAGAAACCATTGAATTCCTCTAGAGATTGTTCCATTTCTCTATTTTCAGTTCTCTGTATTTCAGGTTATTGTGATCTGAATAGTCTAACTCTCAAACTTCTTGTCTGTCTCAATAATTAGCGTTTGACCATCCTGCGGTTAAATACATTTTTTTCCTTTCTTTAAAGAAACAAACTCCTGATAAGACTTGATCAGTAGGATGTGGATCAAGAGTTACTTTTCTTCAAATGCCATTACTTAAATCTAAAATATAAGTATCGTAGTCTCCAAAAGCTCCTGCATTCCTTATTATCATTTCATTATTATCTACTATCATATTAGCAAACCCTTGCAACATTGGTAAAGTGCCTGAAGTTTCTACATAATTCCATTTACTTGTTCTTGAATCGAAGTACCACACATCATTAAGATCACTGTAAATTCCTTTTCCTCCAAATATATAGAAAAGAAAGCCTCCGCCTTCTTAATATACTATGAAGGAAACAGACCAATATCTTGCTTCAGGACTTTAGCCATTTATTTAAATTTGTTCTCATTTCTAGCTTGAAACTCAGAATCTTCATAGATCGTTTTATGGTCCATAATCAGTCTGTCCTCCAAATACTATCATCGTTTAATCCTCTTCAACAAATTCAGCTACAGCTCCATAACGAGGCTCAGGCTTTATTTCATTTGTTAAAGCCATAAATGATCACTGCTCCTTAATCATATCGAATTTCCAAGTATCATCAAGAATAACTGACTCATCAGCTTTTCCCATTGATACTATAAAGTACCCTTATTTTTGACTTGAAGCTCCAGAAGAATAAAACCTTTTTTATGGAGGACTAAGAGTGCTCGGAAAGGATTTTCATTAAGCCTAAGAGAAATTTAATGCCCAAAGGAAAAAGAAAATCAACATTTTATAAAATGTAAAATCTTCCTAATTTAAACTAAAAGCTTTATAAACAATTGTTTTTACACTAATTTCACATACTGTAATCATATACTCTATAGATAATTATAAGAAGCTTATAGTCAAGTATATCATAACTTATTAGCCTTGCTTAGTTATAACTTCCCTTTATTTGAATTAATTAAAAGTGACAAACCTTAGAGAATTTTGCCTTATAAGTTAGAAATTAATTTATTAGTCTTTCCTTATTTCTATTTTAGCTACTAACTATTGTATTTGCTATTTATTTTATTTTATATCTCACCTTTAAATTAATGATTCTCGTCTGCTTGGATACATTCCACTTTTTATATTTTTGCTTATAAGCTTCTTAAAGAACTATCGATGTTATATAATTTCTTGATGTATATGAATTGTTGGAATGTATTGTGATTAATTAATAATAATCTATGAGACTATAGATTTATCAGTGTCTTTATATTTCGTTTAGCAAAAGATTATATTATTTGGACAATCGCTATCACTTTTTCTATTACCAAGAGTAGCTTGGATTACTTCTTTATAGTATTTAATAAAGATGATAGAGTTAGACTAACTATTGCTCTTAAATCCATTTTGGCAGCTTTTCTTAAAGCAATTTAATACTCATTAGCAACATTATCTTAATCAATCCTAAATAACTAAACATGGAGTAGTTTTCATTAAGTTACGTAAAATACTTATAGCTTCATCTTATAACTATAAATAAATGTATATAATAGGCAAGAATAAAGCTTTAGCTTAATAATGTACAAACTCATATTATAATAGGTAGATTCTAGTAAGCTAACTATTATTAATTTAAAGGTATCATATTTATTTAGATATGCACTCTTGTAATTTTAACCCTTAATAAGCTTTCTATAAAACATAAAATATTTATCATATTTTATATCTATTGTTGATATGTTTTTTCCTTTTTGTAAGATACTTCTAATGCTCTTAGAAAAAAGGACTAAAATAAGGGACTTTTACTATACTTTTAATAATAGTTATAATAGGTATCTGTTTTATCTACTATAGAGTGATTTTTATACCTTGGTTCATATAATAAAAGTATTGAAAAATAGAACAAAAGAATCCTATTTATTTATTAATTGCAAGCATTAAACTAGCTAGTTAAGATTAAATTAAAATAGTTCCTTTTTAATTATCAAGTATACTGATGGATCTTATAAGGTATATTTAGTTATAGAAAAGTTGCTTTCGATTTTCATTACTTAAAGGATTATTTTCTGACGTTGTAGAAAAAGGATATTTTCTTCCTCGTTAAATTAAGTTATAGAATAAGGTTCAGAAGCTTTAAAAAACTAGGGTTAATTTTATAAGAGAATCAATAAGTTTAGAGATTAAGTTTTAAAGCCAGATAACTCCCTCTTTTTATGTAAAAAGAAATAAACAAAATTTTCTTTCATGGATATGATCTTTTCTGACTAGTGCTAGTTAACTAATACTTGACTCTTTTTTATATTACCTGCTATGTAAAATCTTAAAATAATAATGAGGAAATATTTATTTTTGCATTATAGTTGAAGATAAAAAATAACTAAATTTGGTAATTTTTGTTTTGGAGAAAGTCCAAAATTTAATTTTTGTTATACTAATTTTTATTAATCTTCTTTCATAAAATGCAGAGATTCTGTATTTAGGTATTTAGAAGATTTTTAGATTAAATTTTGAAAATTATGAAAAATTAAAAGTGTAAAGGAGATAACTTTTGAACAAAAGTTTAATTTCATCTTTCTTGATAAAAAAGGAAAGACATAATTTCAAAAAATTTTCGAATTTTAGTTCAATCCACTAAAGAAATTATCACTTTCGGTTCTAAAATTTAATCAACCCTTTACGATTTTTATTTGAAACTTCGTTAAAATAGAACACCCATTTTATTTCTATTTCTTAAATTCAGAAAGCAAACAAACAAAAACTTAGAGTGATTGCAGGATAAAACTAGGAGAATATTATTTAAAGAATCAAATTCAATTTAGCAAAAGCGTATTTCTGCACTTCTGACATTTTATTATAATTATACCTAAAAAAGAAGCTAAATATTAACAATTTAAATTATAAATAAGCATGTTTGATATATTTAATATGAACTATCTTAAGATTGCTAATGTCTGCGATTTCATATTTAGAAAAATAAGCAAAATTAGTATAAATGCATAAGCAGCACTTTTGACTATAAAATTGAGTGACAGAAGGTAAAGTTTAAATAAGTTTTTAGAAGAGCCTTAAATTCTATTTAAGTTACTAAATGTCTTTTATTTAATAACTATTATTTATTTCATTTTTAGTTGTAGATATTATATCATGATATAGGTTTATCACGCTGCTCACTATTATAAGTTAGCATGGTTTATAATTATAAAAGGTAGAAGTATTTAAAATATTGAATATAAGCTTATTTATTAGCTCTTTCTTTAGCTTTCTAAGTTATTTATTTAGAGGAATCTAAGAAAAAGCTTCATTATAGCACAGTTGTAAAACTAAGCTTTATAGCTCTCTTTTTATTCTTTCTTTTATTATCTCTAACTTTGCTTTTACTCTAGTATGGTACTTTTTCAAATATGTTTGATATAGAATATAAGAATTTGAGGTAAATAGATAAAACTACGATAAAGTTTGATACAAGGCAACAAAAATTTACATCGAATGCTTTAACCTGAAGGAAATGAGTTGCTAATGAATGAAAAACAATAAAGCAGGTATTAGTGAAAATTAACTAAGCTATATTTAGGATTTAATAGATGATACAGCTATTAAAAATTAAAGGCTATTAATAAAAGGCATATTTAAGATTAAATCTCATTATTTATAAATAAATACGAGATGCTTAGCCCTTGCTCTCACACTATAAAAGATTAGAATCTAATCCTGTTGTGATTGAAGATAGAATAAAAATAATTTAATTAGTGAATCGTAATCTATCATTTGGAATGCTCGATTTCCTCATTAATAGAAAATAGTGAGAGTGAATAGTAAATTATTAATCAGAGAAAATATTGCAAACTTCACCCCGATATGATTGATATAATTAAGATATTGTAAAATACAATAAATTCAATGTAGCTTCTTACATAAAGTAATGAAACCCATACTGTAGGTATTATGAAAGTAAAAGCTTAGCTAATCTATTAAAGAGCTAGATAGCTAGTTTAGTAACTAAAGAAAATGTTTATTTTTTCTCGAGAGTTTAGAAGATTGAATAGTAAAGACCATAAAAATAGACTTCAAAAAGTGATAAAATTGACTAAAATGGAATAAAAAACTAAGGAATTTCATAATAAGATAGAAAACAAAAATTAATTATTTAAACCTGTCCAAAGAAGATAAATTATGGAAGGAAAAATAAATAAAACTACAATCTTAAATGAAAATTAGATTAATTCCAAAGATAAGAATCAAATAAAACTGGGTGTAAAACATACAAAAAGCAATATCCTATTTATAAAACAATTAAAATCTAAAATTTTAGCTTCACCAATACATTTAAATTTCCTGTACTAATTTAGTTTTGAACTTAAAAGTTTAATTTGAATAAATGAAGAAAAATACAATTTTAGTAACAAATGCATACCTGATAATCGAAAGCCTCAATTATCAGCCTTACAGATATATCCTATCAACTTCATTAGATTTGTATCATATTAAAACTAATGAACTATTAAATCATCAATTAGTCCTTTTTCTTTCTAAATCTATAAACTAAGATATAATATTATAAACATATATTGCCTTTGAATGATGATTATATTAATGTGTCATAAGCTAACTTTTGCTAAAATGTATTATATAAATTTATAACTAAGCAAGGCTTATACTTTTTATCGATTTTGCTTGCTTATTAAATCAAATTTAGATAAGCATATTTAGAATGTTTATCTATTTACTTCTTATTATAGAGTACAGTAACCTATTAAATTACTTTTAACCATTCTTTCCCTTCTATATCTTAAAATCTAGTTTTATTACTCTAAACTAAAATGTTAATTTACCATTCATTGCTTAAATTAGAGCTTTATATAATCAAAATATTTAAATACTCTACCTTCCTTTGTTTTACAGTTTAAAGATAAAAACTAGTGATTCGATGATATTCTATTTTAGTGTCTATTTTAGTGTTTATTTTAGTGCGTCAATTTTCACTCATTTATAGAACTTTTTTCCTCATATATTAGCTTATCTCCTTATTACCTAACTAGTAAAGAGTTAAATTTATCTGATGTGCAAATCGAAGCAACTTTTACCTTCTTAAGTTATCATAAATAGATTATACTTAACTGAAGGGTTTACTTCTCTATTACTAAATATACTTAACTATAAATCTGTGTGAATCAAAAGCTGATTTGATCATATTGTCTTTAAATGGAATATTAGTAAAAGAGTAAAATTTGAGGGAGTATTTTTGCGTTAAAAGGGAATAAAAAAAAAGAGATTATGGTATTAAAAAAAAGATACGATATACATGATAAAGAGATTAAAATTAATAGATATAAAAGAATGAAAAAACATAAAGAAAACAGAAATTATTAAATTGGTATAAATAAATAAATTTCATTATAGAGCAAGTAGCACTCTCATTGGTGCGAAGCTCTTTGAAAAAAATGTTTCATACTGACAAGAATGTTTGTTACTGATAAAATTATCAGATACTGATAAACCTTGCTCAATACTGGTATAATTATTCAGTACTGATAAAAATGTTCTATACTGATATAATTTCAGAATACTCGTAATCTTTAATACTTGTTGGAGGTTTAAGGACATGGCAGAGTTGCGTCTCATTGCATCACCAAAGCAGAGGATGACATGTGTCAATTATGAGTACTTAAATTCCCCACCTCTGATGAAGCTCGCAAAAATAATTTCCTTTTATTTCCAGAATTAAAAACTAAAAAAAATCAGTGCCGAAGGTTGAATTAGCAACTGTCTCGAAGCCAAGCCAAAGCAGAGAAAGACATAAAGTCGATTATGGGTACTTAGCTTCTCCAACCTCCGATGAAGATGTTCCTTGTTGTTCACCTTCGAACAACTATATAATATTGGCTAAATTTATAACCCTTTAGATATAATAAAAAGGATATATAAATAAAGAGAAATTATATTCTATCTTCGTACTTTTTGTGATATACTTCAGAATTTTTAAAGGTATCTAATAAATAATATTAGAATTATAATCATTTAGAAAATAGGGATAGGAAAATTTTAAATTAAGAAATAACATTTTCAATAACCAAATGAATAGGATTCACTGTATAGGATTCTTAAATAACTTTAAAATATATGATCAAAAATTAATAGCCATCAATATAGGTACACTCTATTAAAGATAGAGTCTGATAGCTAATATGACCATGTTAAAACAAGAAAACAGAAAAATCAAGTTTGAAAATTAGCGACTTTCTTAAACTCTAAGATATTGATAATATTGCAGAAGAGGAAAAATTAAAATAGTTTGAAATTTTTTTTGAATAATATCCTCATAACAATCCTTTGAATGTAGAACCAGCAGTGCAAACAACAAAGGATAAAGAAGAAAAGAGAAAAACTAAAAGCTGGTTCTGTAAAGCACATGGACAATTGGTAAGAGATTGCTGGAAAATTTTTAAAATTAGCTAAAATCTGAAAATTAGAAATTATAAAGCAATGGAATAAATTAAATAAGCCGTATATTAATCCAGAGGGCAAACTTTTTATAGAATTAAGCTAATTTAAAGAAAAGTGATCAGAAGAAGTACGAAGAAAATCAAAAACTTAGACTCTAATAAAAATTTGACAATGAACTGAATTTTAGTGAAATAACTATAATGAGATCAGGAAAAAAGAGTAATATGTATTCATGATGTATAAGATAAAGAAAGATTATGGAAAATTTAATCTAAATACTTTAATTTAACATTCATTGACTTTAAAATAGTGATGAATCTAATGGTGGTATCACTTCAATAAATTATAATATATACAGTTTTATCAAGGTTAATCTAAAAGTTAAAGAGAATAAGATAAGTCAACATATAAATGGAAATTCATAAAATAAAGTTATGAAAATAAATAAGAGATTATATGCATTTCTTGCTAATACTTTATTTTCCTTTATTCAATATAAAAATTGCGAGACACTTAAAACTACGTCATATTAGTTACTCATATGCACCTATTCATGCACTAATCCATCTCTTATTCATGTCTTTTTACAAGTTATAAAATATCAAGCTGGAAATATTTTTTACAGGACTGCATATAAATCTACTATTAAAGGTTACTACCTCTAATCTGAAAATGAATATAGACATCTAAGTGAAGGATTGAAATAATAACTTTCTAAGAGAGTTTTATTATTTTATTAATTACTCATAAAATAGCTTACACAGACATATTAATTGAAGTTTATAAATTTAGTATATAAAATAAAGATTTTTAAATCTATGGATATTAAATTGAAGCTACTTTGTTTCTTTCAAACTTTTTTCCCCATTTCCCACTCTTCTACTTTTGTTTTTCCTCTTCTACTTATTACAGTAATTTAACCATGCATCTTATCTTCTACCCAAGTTCCTTGTCACTGTTTTCCTTTATAATCTAGCACACCAATCCCATGCTTTTTTTATCCAATATTTCTCCTTCATAAAATTCTTTGGATTTATAAGTTAAAATTCCTTTTCCTTACATTCTTCCCTAATTCATTCATACTTAACTAAAAACAATTTTACCATCTGTCCAATTTCCTATTCCATGCTCTTTATCATCTTATCAATTTCCATCATATTGGCCTCCATTTGCATATTTAAAAATTCCAATGCCTTATTTTAAACCTTCCACAAATTCTCCTGTATAACTATCTCCATTTGAATATTGATAAATTCCTTATCCACAAAACTTTCCATCTAAAAATTATCCTTCGTAAATATCTCCATTTGCATATTGAAACTTTCCTGTACCTTAATATTACCCATTTACAAATTCCCCTACATATTTATCTTAGTTGATGCATTAATAAATTCCATCTTCGTTTTGCTTATCGTTACTTCACAATCCTTCATAACTACTTCCACTGGCATACTAAATAAATCCCTTTCCTTGTCTCATATCGTTTTCAAACTATCCTCTAAATAAATCACCATTACTATAAATATATATTCCTTCTCCTTATTTAATCTTATTAATCCAGTTGCCGTTATAAAAATCTCCATTTGAGTAAACAAACTCAACATAAGATTCTTAAACTCCATCATTTCATTTGCTTTCATATTTATCACCATTGTTAAAAGTATAAATCCCTTTTCCATGATTTTTATCATTGAATCATTCTCCTTCATATGATTCTCTGTTGACATATTATATTATTCCATTTCCTTATCTAATACCATTTACGAAATTTCCGACATACTTATCTCCATTTTACCATTTAAAGGTACCCTTACCATTTTATTTATCCTCTTTTCATTCTCCTTCATATGATTCTCTGTTGACATATTATATTATTCCATTTCCTTATCTAATACCATTTACGAAATTTCCGACATACTTATCTCCATTTTACCATTTAAAGGTACCCTTACCATTTTATTTATCCTCTTTTCATTCTCCTTCATATATATCATTATTAGCATAGTAATAAGAGCCTTGTCCTTATTTTTTCTCATCTTAAAATTATCCTTCATATTTATCTCCATTTTGATATTTATATACGCCTTTACCATGCTTCATGATATCCAATAAATCTCCTTCATACGTTTCTCCATTAGCATATTAAATTATTCCTTTATCTTGTTTAACTCCATTTATTCATTATCCCTTAAATTAATCTGCATTCTTATATTTGAGGATTCCTTATCCATGTTATTTGTCATTAAGCCATTCTCCTTCATATATTTCTCCCGTTTGATAATACAAAATTCCTTTACCTTACTTTAGTTCATCTACAAATTACCCTTCGTATTTATCCCCATTATTAAAATTATAAACTCCAAATCCACTTTTTTAATTATCTAACCATTCTCCATCGTATATATCATAATTAGCGTATTTAAACACTCCTTTTCCTTATTTTTTATCTTCATATCACTATCCTTCATATACTTCTCCGTTTTGGAAACTGTAGACTCCTGTTCCTTGCTTCTTATCATCAAATCATTCTCCTTCATACACATCTCAATTAACAAACAGCATTTTTCCTTTTCCTTATTTTTTACCTTTTTCGAACTTACCTATATATTTATTTCCATTTCTTTGCTTTAAAGTTCCTTATCCATGCTGCTTATCTTCCTTTCACTCTCCTTCGTATATATCTCCGTTAATAAAGATAAAAGTTCCTATTCCATATTTTTATCCATTTAAATACTAACCTTCATATATTTCTCCGTTTTTATACTTATATACGCTCTTTCCGTATGGCTTTTCTTCTTATCATTCTCCCTCATATATATCTCCATTTTCAAACTTACAGAACCCATATCCATTTTTCTAATTATTCATTAACTCTCCTTTATAAAATCCACCCACACTATAGAAAATAATCCCTCAGTCTTTTTCAATTACATGGCATAAATTTTCGTTTTTTTCTAAACTGTTTTCGTTTTATGGATCTTATTGTAACAAGTTGCTTTTTCCCTTCTTTTTCTAGTTTTCATTATTATCATGAGATTATAATAATTTCAAAGATATTTCCATCATTAAGTTTTACTCATTTTCCATTTATTCTATCACTTTTTTATACTTTTTCTTCATTTTTAATGCTAATTCCTCTATAAGTTATTTTGATATTTCGTCTTCCTTATTTTATATTTACTCATTTTCTTCAAATTGCAAACTAGATTAGCTTTGGAGTTTTTCCCTAACTTCTTATAATTTTTGCTCTGCTTAGTATAAGAATCTATTGCTCTAATCTACCATTAGTTTGCTTATCGGTTGCATAATCTCTTGTATTACCAAAGTCTGCTTTTTCTCTATTTCTATTTTTTAATTTTTCACTTGGTTTTATAAGATTTCAAGGAGTTTAATCTATTCACTCTAAGACTCTTCAAAACTTTCTTCTAAACCCTTTTCACTTGAAGTAGCAACTTTCTACTCTAAGTTTTCCAACTAAACTTAATGATTCTACTTACACTCAATAAAAGAACACTAAATAGACTATTAATTTTAGAGACGCTACAAGAATCAACTTTAGCAGATGAAATGCTCACATTAGAGTTAATAAGGAGTATCGAAAATATTAGAGCAAAGACCACATTAATTAGTTTCAGTCATTAAAGTAAATTATAAAGGTAAAGCCTTAATTATTTAGCCTATATATCATAAGCTACCACAATCCTCACTTAAAAAATATAAACCCTCGTTATCTAACCTTTTTATAATAAGTAGGACACATAGATTACCTAGCTTTTTATAAGGTAAAGTATATCTAGCATATTCAAATTAAATGCTCGATATGTAATACTAAGTTCTAATTATAAAAGCTAGGATATAGCTAAGTTGATAGATTTGTTTAAGTATAAATAAAGAAAGAAAATTTCTATCTTTTCATTCTCCTTTTATACAAAGGTGGAAGATCATAAGCAAGCAAGTTTAGATAAGCTAGAAGATTAATTTTTATATATAGGATTAAGTAAAAATATACAGATGAAAGGTGATTTTTTCTCTACAAAGATCAACGAAATTTTTTTTTAGGTTACGCTAAAATTTAATTCTAAAAGTAGAGGAAAAGGTAAAAAAAAACAACTATACTTGATAATAATTTCAATATACAAATCAACAAAATTCTTGAAAAGAATACGAGCTATATAAGATAAATATTCCTAGCTTTTATATCTAAAGCTGACTGAAACTGCTAGTATGCATCTTAAGTTCATCATATGTACATTATAAAAGTTGGACACAAACTAAAAAATAGGTTAAATTTAATCTTCACTATAAATTCCTTTTTTCATTATTATGTTCTAGAAAATAGGAAAAGCTTTAGGTATTTTTAGGTACCTGAAATGGAGCTGATAAATATAAATAAAGAACTTATGAGGGTTTGCTAGAGTAAGCTTAATAAAGCTAACTTAAGATTATTCCTCTCCTTCTAAAAATATCGCTTATAATCCTTATACGACTTAAAAATCTAATTTAAAGCAATGAAAAAAAATGCAGGTTTATACTTATAATGTAAATCAGCATAATCATATAAAAATATACAAGCTAAAAATAAAAAAGCAAAGCAAAGAAAATTAAATTTGGCTAAGGGAGTTTAATAGCAATGCTCCCTTTAGATCAATTTATTACCTCAAAAAAAATTTAAACAGAGAATGCGTTTTTAGCATTAGTATTAATAACCTAGTAAATAAGTCTACTTTACTCTCTAAGATTTATGCTTTAAATTTATAAAAAGTATATTTTATTATATATGTACTTTATGATAGAAAAGAAAAGAAGGGGAATTGAGATAGGTTGGGAAAATTATATAGTTAGAAATGGAAATTTATATGATATAAGAAGGAAGAATATGGAGAGGAATAATCAGAAATATTGTTATGCTGAAATAAAATAGACAGAGGAAAAATAAACCAAAGAATCAATTTCTCAAAGTAAATTTATAACTTTAACGACTCTGAAGAACATTCGTTATATTTTAGGCAGGAATTTATAACTCGTAGGTTATTGTAGGGACATTTGTTAGATTTTATTGAAAATATAGAGCAAAATAGTATTAAAATGAAGCTAATAAAAAAGTATTAAAGCAATTTTAAAAAATTAAGAAACTATTTCGAGATCATGAATAATACTCAAACGCTTAAGTTATTAATGACTAATTTTAAAATAATAAGATAATAGAAATAATTTAAATTTAAGTCTACAGTCAATTAGTCTTTAAAGGATAAATAGATATGAACTGTCAATTTTAGAAGCTAAAATTTTACATTTTAGTAATTTATTTAAAGATTAAAAAGAAATCAAATTTGAGAATAGTAGTCAAGAAATATCCTTAAATTATCTAAAGGATTTTGATATTCTATTCTCTAGTTAAAATTAACAAGCAACTGAAGCAATTAAAACTGACTATGTATAATCTCAATTCAATCTTATAAACAAGCTAGCTTAAATTCTTAAACGTTAATTGTTAATTACTTTATCACTTGCTTTTATTTTGCTAAGTTATTATGTCTTGCAACACCGAAACCTGTCTGTCATTAGAATCAACTATTTAGAATTGAACTCTTCCTCCTACTAAGCAAAGTCTTCTGAACCAGGATGCTGCCTCTATGTTTTGCCCTTTATTAATATTGTCCACAAATTTATTAGCACATTCTTTAAAAAACTCAGGATTCTATTCCATATCTTTTTTATAATTTTAGTACTCTTAAATAAATTATAAAATAAAGCTTAAAGTTATAAGATAAATAAACTTCGCTAGACATAAAACTTACTTTTCGTTTTATAATCGTTTTGTAGATATAAATATATTGAAATAGCATGAAAAACATGACTACGTTTTTTTAGCTATGATTAGTAGCATGTCTTCGTCATAATTTCATTCATTTAAAAAGAAAAGTTTATGCTCATCAAATCTCTTAGTTTCAATCATCTTGCTATATATCCCGATCGCAGACTTATTCATTCTATTATTTCTTCACATCTAAGGAGTTTATTTAATTGCTTTAAACTTGAAAATTTCTAAGCGCCTTTTAAGAAATTCCTTGTGAAGATTTTGATGAATATATGCTTGTATTTTTCAAAATCTTAACCATGTTTATAGAGTGTACTAAATTAGATTGAGTAGTGGCTTAAACTAAGCTAATTTAAAAAAAGGATATGAATGTGTTCTTAGCTTATAAATAGGAAATTGTCTCTTAAATAAGGTATTTAATAAGTATCGTATAAGTTACCTGAGTTAAGTTGGATGCAAAATATTTTGATCATAAATGTATTGATATGCTAGCTAAGATATTGCGTTTTCTTATATTTTAGTTAACAACTTAATAGAACAAAATGTCAGCTACATCAAGCAGTCTTATTTCCCTATTTAAAAATAGGAAGCAGATCTTCATTCATTATTGGATTTTAACAGCCACATTGAAGTAAGAATCTAACTACGACCAAAACTGCTTCTATTTTATCTCCACTAAGCTTTCTTTCTTTATTTAAATAAATTGATAATAAAAAGCTAAACTAACCCTTTTAACTTTTTTAAAGTTAAAGCATTTATTAAGATTGGTAATCATTTAGAACTGCAAATTTATTTATATTATAAACTTAAAGTAAACTATCTCTAAATCAATAAAACTTTATCTTGCTTTCAAATTACTTTTTTAGAATTGAGAAGATTCTCCTTAATTAAGAAAATTGGTTGATAAGAAGAAATTTTTTTGCCAAGATTTGCAACTCTAATCTTTAATTGATTGATGTAACTCATTAATGACATCTTTTATCCTCAATTATGGTGTTATGCGTCTTTATTATTAATTTTTATCTCAAGTTCATTTTCTTTCTTCTAGCTCGTAATTTATTTTTGTATATCAGCAAGCAATTAGTTCTGTCTAGATGAACTTCTTCTGGATTAAAATAGTTTATTTTAGTCTTTTCATATCACACTATTTTTTGGCTACTATCATTTGATTTAGGATTTAAGATTTTGTCATCTATTTTTCTATAAAGTCTTATAAAGCCTAATTACATGATTAGGTGTTCTGTTGCATTTAGTATTTTCTCCTATTATGTAATCTAGAATTTCCCTAGTTTTTATATTTTCCTTTATCTGATTATTTAAATGTCTTAGACAGAGAAATACCGATAGTTGTATGTTTCTAAGATCTGCTTTTTATATTAAATCTAACGTGTTATAACTCTGAAAGCTATTTATGGCTCTGTAGTCAAGGTTGATACTCCTATATTCAAATTTTAGAGAAATTTGCATTTTGCTGAAACTCGGGAATTTTATGAGTTTTTCTTTTTATGTTCTAGTACTAAAGTTGATTCTATTGATGGCTCAAAAAAAGCTAGATGATATACTAAAATAAGATTCTTTTTTACCGGTTCCTTCCAGTTCCTTCTTTTCTTCCTGCTTCTAATATTTTATCTAAGTCATGTATAGTTTATACCTTCTAAAATGATATCCATTTAGTACTATAATTACCCTTTTACTCCTCTTTAAGTGCATTATCTAATCAGATCATTACAACTTGCAGTTACTACTTCCAGTTTTTATTTTCCTGATACTCCTTTTGCAGTTCTACGGATTTTCTTCTATAAGTATAAAACCTTAGCCTTAGAATATAAAATGCTCTTCTTTGAAATGTTAGCTTTCTAGAAAGAAATCAAAAAGGCATTATTAAGAAACAAAAGCTAACTATAAGCAAATTTTTACTCTCAAGCTATAAAATACTAAGGGCATACTATTGTTGTTGAAGCTACTGATTAAAAGAACTGAATCAATGAGTTTTAGTCACTCATTTGATAAAATCTACTTCATCAATAATATAATAGAAACTAACTGGTAGCAATTAAGAAAATGAACAGAGAAAGACTATAAACTTAACCCTGAAATTGGTTGATATAATTAATCTAGTAAAAAATAATAAATCCATTGTAGCTTCTTACTTAAAACCTTGAAATCATAATATAGATTATGTGGAAGTAAAAAACTCGACAATTTATTGGAGGGCTGGGAATAACTAATATATAGCTATAGAAAATATTATCCTATTGAGAGTTTAGAAGATTGAATAGTTAAGATCGTAAAGACGGACTTTGAAAAAAAGATAAAATAAGGCTAAAATGGATGAAGAACTGAGAAATTCTTAGTAAAATAGAGACGAGAAGAAAACTTAATTTTTTTAGCTGATTAAGAGGTAAAATTTGGAAGACTAAATAAAATCATCCTACAATCTTACAATTAGTAGAAAGATCAGAATCTTATGATTTTGAAGATAAGATCGGCAGAGAAAATATTTTTTAGCAAGCAATTTCAATCAAAAGCTTTCAGCTTAAACCATTTCAACATTCCTATTTCTACAAGTTTTAATCGATATCATTGAAACAGTCAGCTACTAAAACATTAGGCTTTAGTTTTTTTTATAACAAAAAGCCGAAACCGAGCAGTAATTTAAACTTTTTTCAAATCCAATTTATCATGCTTCAGATAGAGCTTCCTTATCCCTTTTTTATAAGTAAAAATAGAATAAAAACGAATCAAAAAATTTATTTCATCATATCACTAATACTTAAGCAATTCAAATCCTTTTAACTTACTTTTATTATAATTTCCATATACCTTAACACTAGTCTATTTTGAAAATAAAGACTAGCAAGAATTACATATCAACCAAATAAAAAGAAAAATAGTTAAATCAAATAGAACATAAAAAAGAGACTGAAAAAAGGAGACAATTTCAAGTTAAATGAAATTTGGGTCTAAGTTTAAGTTGTATAAATAAGACTTACATGTAAAAAGAATTAAACTTCTAAGAGGAGTTTAGACTGAAATTTAAATTATAAAATAATAATTCTTTTATAAAATTGACTCTCAGTTCTTTTTAATATTATCTTTCCAAAAATCTTGTGAAATTTTTCCTTTTTGCTTGTAAATTTAAAAGTGCAATCTTTGTTATCTTTCTTCCATTGTTCTTCGTGTATAATGTGATCTTTATATATGTAAATTCCTGTCCATGAAATTTGTAATTGTGAAGCTCCCAAAATATGTATTTTAATTCACTTTGAAATGCGCTCCTTCACCCTATTTCTTATCCTCTACAAACTAGCCTTCGTAGTTACTTCCATCTTTTCATTTATTTTAATATTGCCTTTAAATAAATACCCTTCATATATATACCCATTGCAAAAACAATAAGAACCTTTACCATAAGATTGATTTCTACGAATTAACCTTCATATCTACTTCCTTTTTTAAACTTGTAAATTCCTTGCCAGTAAAATTAATCCTTCAATTATTCACCTTCATATTCATCTCCATTTTAATAAACAGCTTTTTCTTTTCCATGTTTTTTTTTCCATTTTTGAATTATCCTTCATAATTAATTACAATGTCTATTTCTAAACTACATTAAAACCATTTTTTCCACGTTTTGTTTCTTCCTCTTAGATTACTTATCCTTCTAATATCTTTTGAAATTAGAATCTAAGCTTCTCCCTCTTTATTTTATTTATTTAATAGAAAAAAACCAAAAATATTCTTCGATAAAATTAACATTGTCAAAGCAACATTTTTTCAAGAAAGAATGATATCAAAACTTTATGTTTTATGAACAAGAAGTAGAATATAAAAATGGAACGATTTTAAAAGCTTCAAAAAAGAAATAGAGTTTGCAAAAGAAATAAAAATCAGGCCAAAAAATCATAAATATTAAAATATCAAATTGGAAAAAAATCGAAAAATGAAATAAATATTACACAAATTTTTTTTATAAGCCGTAAATTTTAAGTAGATTGAAGCTACAAAACTAAGAAAAAAGTTTAAAAATGTTTTAAGAATTTCTTATCTTGTAAATAAAATAACTTTATCTAAGTGGAATTAAGAGAGATAAATAAAAAGACTTACAAAGTATGTATGCAGAAATTAGAATTAGAGCTATAAAATATTAAATGAGAAAAATTTGTTTTTAAGTCATACAAAAAAAATATATAAGGCTTGTGGTGCAACGACTAGCGAATCAACCTTCTAAGAGAGTTATAGGTTCAAATCCCACCAAATATTTTGCATTACTTCATCTTTTTTATTTAAGATTTGATATCCTGGCTTTACTTCTATCAACAATTTTAATTTTTGTGTTTTGTTTATTTTATTAAATCAGCTTTAACATTAATAATTTGAATGCAAACTAAATCTCATTTACATTCTAGTAAAATAACTTATTTACCTAAATTAAAAGTATTATTTATTTTAACTAATGGAATCTTACTTAGCAAATAATCTCGTCTTATTGACTTATTTTTTTCATATAGATCATATTTCCTTTTATTCCTAAATGGATGAGTTTTATTCTTTTTCCTAAAGATACTTATCTATTTATTTACCTATTAAAGATAATCATTCACTTGCTTTTAAATATAACTAAAAGCTTTTATTTTTAGGTAATAAGGTAAGATAATGTTTCCTTTTTTAGATATTCTCTTCATTCTTTTTTCTTTTATTGCTTTTTATTAAAATCTCTGTATTTATTTAAAGAGCGAATATGATATATTTCTTTAGATAGACCTAAAGCAAAATCTCTTATATGTATTTGAAATAATCAAGATTTAGTTTCCATTATCAATCCTAACTCCTTATATTCAAACTTTTTACCTAATTAGCTAACTCTTTCTCTTCTATTTCCTTTAATTATACCAATTAGTTATTCATGTTAACCTTCTTGAGTTTGATTCTCTTAAATATGTAAATATTTTGATTTCTAGTGAAGAGATAATTAACTAAGTATAACTACCATTCCTATTATAGTCATTTGCTTATGAATATTTTATTCATTTTTACCTGGAAAAAATGAATTTTAATTGTTTAGTTACTTAGCTAGTTAAAAATTAGTAAGGCTAGAGTTCTTCTTTTTTCTTACTCTGTAAACTTTCTTTCAATTTCATTAAATTTGGCTTAACTATATTTATATCAGGTGTTTCTATTAAGATCTGACTGATATATTAGTAACTATCATTGTGATTTCTTAGTCTGTCTGTTATACCTAAAATCTCTTCTACTTAGTTTAAGTTACTCATTCTTTGCTTTCTTGGCTTTTGTCTCTTTCTCTGAAGAGTTCTTACAATCTCTTGTTTGTTCTTAAATCTCTATTCTTATAATTACTGCTACAGAGCTATTTCTAAATTAGACCTTTCATGATTTCCTTAAAACTCTTATTTAATCCATTCTGTACTTTCACTATTTCGTATTCTATACTCACTATTATCCCTTTAATTCCTTTTTTATATTAACTCCAGTCTTGTAGAAATCTATTGTATCAGTTAATAGAAAAACCAAAAAGATAGTAGGAAGAATAAAAGAACGCTGCTTGGTAGCACAAGAGGAAATTATTAGAAACCGATTTCACTGAAAAATTTTATCTAAAACTGAGTCAAGAAAAGAATGATGAATGGAAGATTATAACCAGGAGACTCTTAACTAGTAATTAGAGCTTATTTAATTATCTAAGGCAAATATAATTGAGTGATTGCTAAAGCTCAGAAGAGAGTTTGAAAGATAGGTATAACATGGGAGCTGAATTATTTAGTTAGTTAATTTAAACTTTTAAAGTTCCTTAAGAGAAACTAATAAAAAGCCATTTGTAATAAAGAAATAAATGAAGAGGTAAATCTTGAGAAAAATGATTATAAGAGAAATAAATTACCCACATCTGGTATTTTTGTTTCTCTATCTGTTTGCTTTTCTGATCATTTTAGGTCATCAAATTTATCAAAGCTAACCCATCTGCAATTTCTTCCTTCATTAGCTAAATATAATTTCAGACTTCAGCGTCTATATTCTCTTCAACAAGTATTCATTATATTAATTTCCAGTCTGACTTATTCTCTTCTTAACAGCGTATTTTTAATATTTTGAAGAAATGACAAAAGAAAGTTTATAGATAACTTAAATAAAGATTAAAGCTTTACTGCTAAGCCTTAATATAGAGCTTTAGACATATTTACTCAGACAAATTATTAAGATAATTTATGTTTACTACTCTCGTTCTCACCTTAAGTTCATCTATCTTAAATTCAACCAAAAGGATAATATCAGCATCACAAATGTAGCTATATGCACACTTTTGTATATTAATATCATTGCGTAATTCGAAGTGGTTATTTAACTCAAAAGATAATTGAAAATATTATTGCTTTTTGAACTTTTCTTCCAACTAATTTGGTCTTCTGAGGTGTTTTTTTATTTCATTCTAGTAATTTCCTGATGGATTTCTAGCTGAATTTTTTTTTCTTTTTACTCTAGCTCTGCAATAAACTTATTCCTGTAGATCTACTTCATTTTTAATTAATCACATGCCTTAGGCTTAATCTTTCTCATTTATAGCTTTTCTTTCATTTTCTAGCATTCTTGCTACTACCTATTCAGAGAGCTTATTTTTTATTTAATTTCCTTCAATTTTTCCTCTTTTGAATCTACTTTTTCATCTTTGCTTGTTTAGGCATTTTTTAGAGTATTTGTGAATGTCTTTGAAGAGCTACCATGCTTTATCGCTGACAGAGTTCTGTATTTATTATATAAATTAACTTAAACAGATTTCAACTAAGAATCTGATCTATTTTAAAGCAGAACCTCCTCCTACGTCTAAGCCTAAGATTCCTACTTAATAGGAAGAGACTTAGAATTCACGTACATACTTCTTAGCAATTAGGAGTTTTCCGCAAGAGGAGAAGCGATTTCTTCTTCAAGTGAAGACTAGGAAGGAATAACAAATAGCACTCTAGTAGTTTTTCTCTTTTCACTTTATCTACCATGACTTGATTCCATATTAAAGCTAGATAATTCAACAATGCCTATTATTAAAATATGTAATTTCAGTAATCATTATAATGATATCATATCAATAGTATTTAGCTATGATTATATATCTATTAACAAATGTGATTCAATTAAGATAGTAGCTTTAAATGCTAAAGGATTTAGCTCTTTGAAGAATACTGGAAAAAGAAAGAATTTATTGAAATTTTTATATTTTAGATTGCTTTTAGGATTGATAGTCTTCTGAGAGAAGATTCTAATAGTGCTACTAAGGAGTTGAAACTTAAGATTCTAGCTATCTGAGATATTACTATTTACAAGTAATCAATAATGAAAATTTTATTAATTGCTTTCTTTTGAATTTCTATCTACTTTTCTTATCCCTTTTGTTCTAGTTTTATAAGTCTTTTTTCATTCACGCTTTTCGAGAATCAATCTCCTTTCATTTCTTCCTCTAATAACAGTTAAAATTCTTGTTTTTCCTAGTTAATTTTATTCTTTAGCTGCTTATTTCTCTTTTTTATGAAATTCAAAAATACTTCTGTTTATCTATAAAAAGCCTTACAGCTAAAGTCATAACCATCCTAAACTTGAACATTTCTATTCCCATCAACAGCATACTATCCTATAACTCTTATATGCATAAATATCCATTTTGTTTATAAGACTCATGCTTATAAATCGTACTTCTTTCCTTCATTAATCACTCTTATGATATAACGCAAATAGTCAGATATATCTTAGCTCTCCCTTGTATACTTCTTAGCATCTAGTTTACTCTTTTTCTCTTTAAAGAAACTCCTTAGCAAGTTTTTGAAATCTAAACTAAGGCTAAGGTTTTCTCTATTTCTTAGCTATTAGAATTACAGCTAAAGTTGCAATGTATGAGGTATAAAGATCTTACTCTGAGTTTGATATTATTTTGACGAAGTTAAGCGAAAAGCTTTGAAAAAGGTATTTAAGATTAAATAAACTGAAAGGAGCAAGTATGCTGAAGATATCTAGGCTTAGACAAAACTAAAACAGGAAGGCTTTTTAATTACGCTATAATATTGGCTTTGCACGAGTAAGTAGAAGTAGGTGCTAGAAAATTAAAATAGCCTTATAGAGGAAAATCAAAAGGCTAACAGCAAAACTTATTAAAAAGCCAACATTAAATAAAGTTAATTCACAGCCTTTAAAAAGAGTACTTATTGGATTAGACGTTCTAATAAATTGAGGGCAAAGTCATATAAGATATTTATAAGTAATTTTCTTAAAAGAGTCGCTAATTAATTTCCATTAAGTTATTCATTATAAATCTAAGCAACCAAAATTAATATTATATCAACCATTTCCTAGCTATTTCAACTTACTACTTAGAAATCCTTAAATATATCTAGAAAACAAATCTGAGGTTTAGACTCTAAACCTATAAATAAAAATACAAGCATAAGAATTAATATACTAACTAGAATATTTCGAAGATAAAGAACATACTAAATTCAATTTTCTGATTTTAGTCTTTATCATTTTATTTAAGCAAAAATAATTTAGTTATATACTCCTATTAAAATACGTAAGCATTTATAGTTTGATTTTGTATTTATCTAGTTATGTGAGCAAGATAAATAATTACCCATAGCATAGCTTTCAAACTCACTTTTTGAGATTATCTTCCTTTTTGTGAAAAACAATCTTTATGAAGGCAAAACATTTAATTACTTTTCAATTTTCCTTCCAAATATGTTTTTATCTTTGGTTCCTTTATTTATTTTATACCAACCAACTTCAATTTTTATTTTTTAATTTAGCTAATAAACATATAATTAATGATATCCCTTTCGAGACTTAAGCTTTAAATATAAAATTTACAAGTATACTAAGATTCTTTTATAGTTAATCAGGCTTTTACTCTTTATATGTTTTCTAAAGTCTCTTAACTTATAAGCATAATCATTTTTTTAGTTACCTTGTTCTACCTTTTCTCTCATTTAAAAAATTGGAAATTTATTTTCGATATCCTCATATAATTTGAGAAGGCTTAACTAATTTGCTTATTCTATAGTCACTATCCGAACTTAAAAAGCAAGCATTTATTAAATGTTTTGTTAATAAGCCCTTTTATTAAAAGTTTGCATGTTAATTAGGTGATTATATAAAGTAGATACTCAGTTAGGTTATATTTCTTATTGCTACTATGCTCTTATATATTTGATTTATAGACAATGCTCTCATATTCTCAGTAACATCTGATTGATAGGTTTTATCAGACTAACTTCTTATATTTCTAACTTCCTTCGAATTTTAAATCTTTAACTTGTATGAATTTGCTATACTCTCTTAGATTTAACTTTATCAAATACTCAAATTCTATTATTAAATCTGAGTTATTTTTTTATTATGTTTGCTCGTTTTCATCTGCTTTGATAATTCTCTATTATGCTAGTTTTATTAATTGAGATTGCTTAGTGCTTCGTGTTGGAGTGATATTTCTATCTGATTGCACTTTAGGAATTAATTTTTTAACTTGAATAATTTTGATTTCTTTAGCTTACCGAATTCCTTTTTTTATTGCTTCTAAAGTGATTTCAGCTTATTAAATATGATTCTAGTATTAGACATTGTTTCTAGATGTTTAAAATGATGTCTATAATATTAAAGGATTTAAGTAAGATAAATCACCATTTTAAGAAGGCCTTGTAGCGCAATGGATAACGCATCAGCCTTCTAAGCTGAGGATTGTGGTGTTCGAATCCCACCAAGGCTAATTATTGCGTCTCGCTTTGATTTTAAACTTTCATTTATTGTAGTTTTGAAAATCCAGATCTCACTAAAAGCCTCAAATGAGTTAACTATTTACAAAGCATATAATTTATTTCCCATCTTTTAGCAAGTTTATTTGTTATTGTATTGCTACATATCTCTCTAAGGTTATCTCCCTTTCATACATGTTTATAAGATTCTACTATATATAATCTAAAAATGTTTCGCTTAGAATGTTTATGAAACGATTATTTCCAAAAATTAATATTTTAAATTTCTTGCGTTTGTTTGTTCTTTCATTGCTATATATATCCTGATCCTTCTTTTCAAAACATTTTAGCTCTTTTCAGAATTTCTATACTAGACTAATTTTCCTAAACTACTAGTATGCTTTTGATAATATCCCATCCTTTTGAATTTCAATTCCGCTCTTTCTTTCTAACATAAATATCAACTTTGGCTAGATTTGAATCACTAAGATCTCTAGATTAGGTAAATTGAGTCTTAGCCTTTTGAATTTTTTCTCTTACTCTTTTAATCGGAAAAAATTTATAACTGTCTCTATAATAAAATTGTACAACTACGCTCTGAGAGAATGCCCAACTTATATCTTTACTGTAGTCTATAGTTCGATGAATTTCTTTCTCCCGCTTTATATGAAAAAGCTGCTTTAAATACCTCTCAATGTAATACTTTTGGGAGTATCTCTCTTTTAAATCTGAGTTTGGAAAAGCGAAGAATTGACTCTACTTTTCTTTAAAAGAGTATTTAAAATTCTAGCTGGCTATAGATATTTAGATACAGCTTTCAATAGAGAAGGTCATAGTATGATAATGATAACTCAACGTTTAGAAAGCGAAACCTTAATTCACACACTAAGTGTATCCTTTTTATTAACTTTGGATTCAGAAATCCGTTATCAAAGTTAATGGATGTTAGATCTGAAAATTATTGCTAGCACTGTCAAAACTAATTATCTGAAAGAAATATAATCTCTGAAGATTAATAGGAAAGCGAACAGCAGACTAGTAGTAAGAACTAACATCAGTAGATGTAAAATCTATGCAATTAGTGCTAGAAAATGAATCTAGATAATCAGGAAAATTAAAAGACTAGAATAGAGAATCTAACACCAAGTTAATAACTATAAAGCTTTAATAAGATAAATGCTGATAAAATTTGGAAGAACAGAAATATTCTTAGTTATATCTTCTAATTCCTTACACTAAGAGATATAGCAATGCTATAGTAAATTAGCAAATATCTTCGTTAGTTCTAATACAGCTTTGACGAACTAGGAATAAGCAACTACAGAAATGATATGAAATATAACAAGAACTATATGGAATGAGTATTTAGCTAATTAGTTTAGTCAGATGTACAAAGCTTTAATATAAAAGCCTAATCAATATCCTATAACTTATGTGACTATATTTAAAAAGCCTTCAATCTAGCCATCAAGTAAAAGAACCTAGTAAGTCTGTAGGATATATATATAACTAAATGGCCATCTCCTTTACCTTTACCTGATATCTCTCTATGCTATAAATTGAAAGTCCTTTCTCTTTCCCTAATGAATCTCTAAGACTCTGATCTATTCTTTTTATAGTCTTTAGTAAATTTGGAAATTATTTAGCTAGAGAAAGTTCAAAATGTAACAGGAAGCTTCTTAAATAATTACTGCCTAAGTTTAGTTTTGAAAGAGTTTACTCTAAGAAGCTAAGAGGTAAACTATAGTCAGATAAGAAGCTTCTTGGAGATAAAAGGTTCGCATATAGAGCATATTTTAATAAACGGTAATACGAAAATCAGCCAGTTTATAGACTTATGTCCTAACTTAGTTTCTCTAGACTTAATATTGGTAAAAGATCTTTCTGACTAGTTTTTAGAAAAGCTTGAAATTCAAAACTTACAAACTTTGAATATCAACTTAAGCAAATTTTCTCATTAAGCAGTTTATAGTTTCTTATAGAAATGCCCGAAACTTTAGATGGTTTAAATAATGAACAATAAGCAGAGTAAAGAAGACATCCTACTACTGATATTACGAACAGCGGCTAACTTAAAAACGCTGTATTGGAATTAGATTGATTTATTTTAACCTCTGAAGTAGCAATAAGAGATATCTTAGATTTAGCAGGATTAAGAAGAGAGTTGCACTGAAGATACTATGATAAAGGCTTAACTTGAGACTTGCTACTTATCATCTTGCAATTTTATAAGCAGCAAGACCTTCCTTAACATAATAAGAAACTCCCCTAACCTTAAATCTCTTTCCGTCCTTTCTTAAGAAGAGATATAAGACTAAACCTTCAAATAAATAGGTATTTATCTTCAAAATATTGAGTAGCTTTAGATATTGAGTCTTAAGTAGCTAACTGAAGAAACGCTGAATTTTATATACCAGAATTGTGTTAAGCTGCAAGAAATAATTCTATAAGATATGGAAGGAGTTTAAGTTAGAACATTGCAAGTAATTAGCTAAAACTGTAGAAGGTTAAATAGACTTTCTTTGTTCAAGTGTAGCTTTGTGGATACTAATTGGATTGATGAAATAGTGAACATGAAAAACCTAAATAACTTAGCTTTAAGCTATTGCTAGTTAAAGGAGCAAGATGTGAGGAAAATTGTATAGCAGATGGGCAATCTATGCTCTTTGGATCTGAGCAAAAATAAAAATATAACTCCTGAGGACTTTCCTATAAAAGATGAAAATGACATAACATACCCAATCTGACATAACTTAAGATAATTAGATCTAAGTGAGTGTCCATTTCTAAATGAAGAGTGAGGTAAAGAATTGATCAACAAGTTCAGAAAAATAAAACTATTAGTAGGCTATTACAAAAGGATAGAAATATAAGTAGCAGACTTTAATCTTTCATGTCCTTTCTTAAGTAAATGATGCATGTCAGTATATCAAACAACAACAAACCATTAATTCTTATTTTAACAAGAATAGCAATAAAGCAAATTGCATCACTAATATCTATATCGTATAAACAGTTTAGAGTACATACTTTTATACCATTAATAGCACCATATGACTTATTTTAATTTTATTAATTGGATCAATAAATTCAAGTATTTTCTAGTCTTTGAATACTTAAATAGTTAAGCTTCCAGGAAACTGATGGATTGCTTCTAGTCTCTTTCTAAATATTGCATAAACTGATGTATTTTTATATTCGATTAAGATTATTAAAGAAGCATTCTGATGATACATGATATGAGGTTTCTTAAAGAAGTGCTATAATATTATCCTTATAAGGTGTCTAGAAATAGTCATATGATCTAAGAATAAAATAATAGCTTAAAATCTATTTTGCTTATTACTTAGCTTGCATTAACTACTTACTCATTACTTTAATTCACACTATTTACACACATTTTACCACCTTTAACTAAATAAAACAGATGTAAGATAAAATCTAGCTTAAGCATAGAAGCAAGGTTATAGTATAAATCTAAGATAATATTAATCAATATTATAGTCATGGAAATAGCGTATAGTAGAATGCTGCATATTAGTAGTATGAAGATACTCCAATAGCTTATGATAAAGAATAAAGCTAAAGACAGCTTTACGATGAACTAAGTTTATAGTAAAGTTTAAGCTTTTATATTAATACCCTTTATACACACTTCTCTTCCATCACCCATCATAATTACCTTGTTTTAAGTTAAGACTGAAATACTAAAGACTATTTAGAATGGTCAGGATAAAGCTGCCAGTCTACTTTTGCTGTTTGATCTAAATAATAGTGCTTTCATTGCTTAGTGGATTAAAGGTATATAATGGATAGGAATGTAGCCAGCATTAATAACTATGCAATTAGGCCTAATCATATTTGAAAAGCATTGAACTAAGGAATTTAAATAATGCATAGAAAAGTCCTAAATAGGTCTAAAATACTAAGGACTAAATACTATACCTACTAAAGTCTAATATCTATAAGAGAAGCTGGGAGTTAGTTTATGTAAGAGTAATGAGTTATAATCTTAGAACTCATTCACTTCATAAGTTTTTATTTAAATGGATAAAATTGATTTCTTTCAGTTGGAGGAACAAAGATTAATTTAGCCTTTTAAATATGTCAACTTAAGTCTAGGCAATCATCAAAATTTTAGCTCTTAGAAATTAGCTAAAAAGTATGAATGATTGGAAAGGTAATAGGTTGTTTGGGAAAATAGGAATAGGAGTGGTTAAGTATGAGATATGCTGTAATCTTGTAAAGAGAGAGTTTAAAGAAGTGGTTACTATTTGTAGGAAGTCAAATGTTAAAAAGACTTACTATGTTGGTACTAAACAGTTTAGAGAGTAATAAGTTGATATCGAATAAACTGACTCTTTATTTACGTAGGTAGAGTAAATTGGAGAAGATAACTTGATAATATCTGGTGGATATTATAACCAAAATAGGTTTACTATATTCTCTGAAAATAAAGGTAAAGTAGAACTATAAATGTAGCACAAAAGATATTTACATAGAACGTCGTTTGATAAGAAAAGTAGAGTCTATATTATATCGGGTGTTCTTAAATAAAATAAGGATTCTATTAATTTACCTGAATGTGAAGTTTTCAACAACTAGTCTAAGAATTTTACTGACATTGCTTCAATCTAAAATCCAGTATAGTCGTTTGGATGTGGCGACCTAAGTTAGTAAGTATATACTTTCGGAGGAAATGTGAATCAGCTAAAAAAAGACTTAGATATTATTTAGGTATACGATGTAAATAAAAATGTATGAAGTTCTTGTGAGTAGAAGTTAACATAAGGAGCTACAACTTCAGCTGCTTTTATTCCTCATTTAAATTTCTTTCTCATCTATGCAAATTCTTCAAAAATAGATACCTAGTCATTTGATTTAAAGACCATCTAAATTCAAGGTGAGAAATACCACAGTATTCATTTAGATTTCACTCAACCTTTACTAATCAAAGGACTTGTTTACCAATTCAATACTAAGGATCTTCTATTTTTCTACGAGCTGAATACTGGAAAATGGTAGCAAGCTTAGTGATCTAGCATTCCTTTAACTATATAAAAACATAATCATTAATATTCAATCAATATCCCTTATTTTTATCCTTACATTCCTTATGGTATTAACCCAGTAGGTCTAACTTCCTCTAATGCTTTTGTATTTAGATATTAATTCAATGATCATTACTCATAAGCTATCTCTTTCTGACTTACTTATCTAATTTAATAAAGCATTTATAAAAAGAGGACTTTACTACTCTTGATAATATCCATACTTCACATACTTCAGTTCCATTATTCCTTTTAATGATTAAACCATACCTTCAGAACTATTTTAATACCTCCATTCATCTTGCAAATTTATTACCCTGATTTATATTTATTGACAAGATCAAATAATACTAATAAAGCAAAAGTTAAAAAAGCTAAGTTAATAACTAAAGGGTTGATAATAAACTGAGAGGTATGGCAGTAGATATATGCTAAGGCTAAGAAACTTAAGATAAGGTATATTTGCTAATTACTTAGTACAGAAGATTATTAATAATTAGCAGTGCTTGTGATTTATAGTATTGCTTGGCTAGTTTTAAACTGGTTCTAATAAATCTTCTTATTACTGAGTTGATAACTAAGCAAATAGTATTAAGGTAAGGCACTATATAAGCTTATGGTTTGAGTAATGATATTAGCGAACTCTAAAAAATTGATTAAGTAAATATAATTTAATTAAGTTAGAGCTTATTCCTACACTTACTATCTTCGTTAGATTTTAACCTAATTTACCTATCTAGATTACTAGCTAAATCATTTTATCACATGCTATCTTATTTCCTACCTTTTAGATAAAGTTGCTCTCTTTTTCTTTCTCAGCTTTAAGTGTTCCTGTACTCTAGAACTTAAAATTTGTTATTATAAGCTTTTATTTAGATTCCTTGGATAATGCTAGTTATTATTTAAGCTTCTAGCATAATTTCAAATCAAATTAAGTTCCTAGAGTTACCAAACGAAACTAAAATTTAAGCTGCTAGTTTGTTATACTCAGTAACGATTTCATTCTACTAGAGAAAGTTTTCCTAAGTTAGGGAATACATAATATAGCTTCTGCATAGCTTCAGTAAATATGTGATTCAACCTCAAGCTTATTTGCATTCTCCCTTCCTTTTATAATAGCTTACATTAATTTTAGCATTACATCCTAAGGATTTTTCATTATGCTTAGTCTTAAGATCTAGAACTTTTATCTTAGATTCCTTACTACCACTGAATGCTATTTGTCTAGCTAAGCTACTATTTATCTAACTTGCTCTTGAATTTTCAGTTCCTGCTTTAGTTTAATTAGAGTATCTACGGATTTATAAGATACTAGTTTTATCTTAGTAGTAATAAGTCTAGCTAAGAAGTATTAGATGTAAGTCAAAGGGAGAGACTTTTAGATTAGGGTTGAAGCTTGTTACAATGACACTAGAATATCTGTCTGTAAGGGAAAAAAGCAGCTTAAGAAGATTCGCTGAGGTTAGTATAACTTTTCGTAGGGAAGCTTGAAGATTTAGCTTTTATCTGATTTATGCTTTATAGTCTCCCAACTTTTTTTACTTAATACCTTCGTTATTCTTCTAGCTCGACTCATATACAAGGACTTTGCTTCTCTAGATTTTAGCTTTTGCATCGTATAGCAAGTTAAGTCTATCTTAGATTATAGGATTTCTAGCACTTTAGTTAGTTAGTTGAATGGTATTCTGTAGTTAAGTATACTCATAACCTTATCCAAAGCTACTTTAGCAGGTATCAAAACTAATCACATTAAATCAGCTACATAACTAGTAGCAAAGAAATAGAATTAAGAGAGATAAGCAACTTAAAATGGATATCCAGTACAAAGTACAAGGATAAAGTAAATTAAAAGAACCTAAATTAGGCTGATTATTTTGGCATTCCATTTCCTTATTTAAAAAGTAAAGAAGCAATCTTGCTGGAGAAAGACAGACTTTGCCTTAAGACTTAAACATGCATATGCTTAAAGGAAGTTAAGAGGGTTAAATTTATTAATTGATTTAATTTAAATGGAAAATCAAAATCAAAAGTAGTCTGAAGGATAAATCAATTAATTTGTGAGATATTCATTTGAGGGCTCGATAAATAACTCATCGCTTTCTAGCAAAGATCTGAAAAATTAGTTCTTTTCTAGAGCACACTTAGTTGTAGTTAAAGTTAGCATGCTTTTCCACCGAAGCGACTCAACAAGATTTGGATAAAAGAATAATAACAAAATCCTAGAGTTAAGAAGATGAAAAGCATAATGAAGACTTCTGACTGAATAGATACATCTTATAAAACGTATTTTCCTTCCTTAGCAACAGAGATATTAGCATTCTACAGCAAACTAATAGATTGCTCTACTTTTTTAGGTATAACTACAACAGACTGAAAATCTATTGGTATAATGGAGATAATTAGTATATCGAGAATAAAATGAAATGAGTATTAAACTAGATATAGTAGAAAGAGTCTAGAGCATTGATAATAAATTGCCCTGGGTTTTCTGACTAGTAGAGTGATACAATACAGACTATGTTGTCTTGACGTATATAGTAAAAAATGAGCTCGAAAAATAAAAGTTAAATGAGTATATAAGAAGTAAAAATGAGCTACTGGCTTTCAAAGAACGAAATTTAACTCGAGTATTTTTAATATTTCACAAACTTAAGAAAATTGAAACTTATGAATGTAAAGCTAACTGACAATAAATTATCCTTTATGTAGAAGTTTACTAATTTGGAGCATATTAAACTGCATAATAACGGAATTGAAGTTGAAGGTAGTTTTCTAAATAACTATTGTTAGAACTTAGTCTTAAAGGTGTTGGTGATGAGAGAAGCAATGTTAATATGGATTTTATTAAAAGCTACTTAGAGGCAAGAGGAAGGTGACTAGAGAAGATACTAATAAACAGAAACAAGGATTTCCCATTTTTCTTAGATTGTTGTCCTAACCTAAAGAGAATTCCTATAAAAGTTCCAACGAGATACCAGAGAAAACTCAGAGATATAGCTTAACAAAGGTGTCTATTTTAATACTGGTTTCTCATCCTAAGCTTTAAATTCATTTTGTTCTAGTAAATTTCCTTATCTTCAGGAAATTAAGATACAAAACTGTATCGAATTTGAAGATGAAAATTTAACAGCTCTTCTTCAGAACTCTCCAAATCTGAAAGATTTAACTTATAAGCTCTAAAAAATCTTAGTAGCATAGAGCAGATTGGAAAATACTTCATTATGCTTCTTGAATTAAATCACAAGCGAAGCTCTATAAAAGATCTTCTCTTCCTGCTTAAGTCTGAAAGGCAAAAGCATCTTTGGGTATAGATATTTTAATCAAACAACCTTAGAAGTAATCAAATAAAATTACCTGAAATTAGAGAAATTTAAACTATACTTCTGTGGTTTTGAGAGTAATGACTGAATAAAGCCTATAGTTAGTATAAAGAACTTGAAAAGTTTAAAATTGTTAGTATGCAAAGTGTAGAATAAAGATGTGGTATCAATAATAAAGGAAAGCAAAACTCTTATCAGCTTGAACTTAAATTATAATAACAACATAACAAGGGTTTCCACTAACTGATGATAGATGAAATTATTACTCATTTTATAGTAAAATAAGAAGGTTGAGTATAAAATCTGCAGATGTAAGTACTCAGTGAATTAAGGAGTTAACTAAGCGATTTAAAAGGATAAAAGTGAAGCATATTAATAATGAAAGAAAAGAAAACTGAAATTTAGTAATTTCAACTTTTAAGCATTCCTTCTAATTTTCTTAAAACAGTTAATAAGCTCCAGCATTATTAAAGCTTAAATAAATGATATATAATTAAATAAACACCTTCACTTATATAGTTATTAGTCTATAATAATAGATAAGATAGAGATAAGCGAAAGGAGAAGAGTTATAGTAGCTACTTTAATTTGAGATTATTAGTTGATATAAGTATAAATAATATGAAAATAGGTTTGTTCATTTTTATTGGAATATGGAAGATCAAAGTATGCATGAAACTTAGTAAGTTAATAAGAGCAGAATAAGCCTTTCATTGAAGTTAAGAGTTTAACTAAAGAGACTATAATGAGTGAACTAATTTAAAAGGGGTGCTTAAACTTTATTAATTATGCTTAAGAAAGAAAAATCCATTGATTCTAAATTGAAAATTTCTTTAGGAATTAAATTAGAGAACCTCTTACTATGATGGCAATGGATAAGCTTAAGCTGATAAAAAATGCTTCTTAAGATAAGGTAATTTTAGGAGTTTAAAATAAGATGGAATAGATTAAGATTGAATGTAGAACAGTAAATAAAAGCCAAAGAAATTACTTGGATATTGTCTTATGATATGAGAGATAAATCTGAATAAATGTACTTAAAACCAAAGATTGTAAGGAGATTTCTTCATTAATGTTATCAAGCTTTATATTTGATATCATTTTAGAACTTCGTTCTTCATATTTAATCTAAATTTAATATCAACCTAAGAAATCTAAGATATGTAGTAGAGAAAGGGGTTATCAAGTAAAGGATAAAAGAACTGAAGTAGTAAAGGCAGATATATATTAAAGAGTTTTAAGATGAATAACTCTCAGGAGTATTAAGTCACTTACTTAAGAATTAGATGGTGAGAATATCAAACGCAAGAATAATAGATATGAACGAGAGTAGTTTCGATCTATAGATCAGTGGACTATAAACCCAATGAATTTCCATATAGCTTTTTTCTTAAGATTCTCTTTATTGTATTAATAATAAACTAATCAATGTTGACTATGAGTTATTTCCTTGTTCTTTGCTTATCTCATAAAGCATATAACTGGTTGGCTTATTACCTTTTTTCTTCATGTTTATTTCTTGAATATCACTTGAAGACTTTCCTTCTTAATTTTAAACTCATCTAATGACTCTTCAACACTAATTTAATAATTATAAACCTTAAGGACTATAAATATATCCTTAAATGTCTTTTTCAGCTTTTATACATAGAAAATGCTAGATTTATATAGATTCACTATCTCTAATTACAGCACAAGCTGATTTATAGTTTCTAAAAATATTGCTTATGGATTTAGAATAAAATGAAGAGATAAAGAGATAAACTTTAAAAGCTTAGAATTAACCTTTGAAGATCCTGTCTAGTTTAATAGCTCGCATTTGCTACTCTATGTATCTTTATTATGTTAACTAACAATAGCAAAGTATTTGCTTATATACTTTGAAACTCTCAATTATCCCAGCTAATTTAGAATTTCAATGCTAATTTGCATTATTATCCTAAACGCTTGGAAATGTAAACTTTTGCGTACACAAATGTTATTTTAGTTCTTTCTCCCTATTGCAGTATTTACTTTATATCTCTTCAACTCTATCTACTTATGATATCAATTCCATCTATTCTATTATATGGTCTATTCAATAAGAGCTATGATTGTCCTAATACATACTTTTCCCTCTTTTTCAAGTTTCTAAGTGATTATGATTCTCTTACATGTCAACTATGCTAAAAATTTGCTACTAGTTTTCTAAATTACTTAAACTATGGAGATCTTCAACCTCTTTTTCTTACGCTTTTTTCTTCTTCCTACTATACCTTTATATATTTGCTTAAAGATGCCTTTTTTAGCTCTATAGTCTAATCTGCCAGTTACTATTGTTTTCTAGTTTACTTTTTGCAGTTTGAAAACTAAAGTTTCTAGAGCTAAACTTTAGAGAACTGCTCTATGCTTTCTAACCAGATTATCTTTCTTATACTAAGATTGGCAAGAATGTACTTATGCTTTCTTGTGTGGTAATTAGGAGAGTAGTATAGGATAGAAAGAAGTCACTTAATGTAATGAATCAAAGGTAGAATCTTATTTAAGAAGAGTAGGAGATGCTTATTAGATGAGATATTAAGAAGGATTAGAGAAAAGACAGAAGTTGTATCTAAACGCTTGATATACTCAGTCTTCTTCCATTCCGATCAATTGCTAGAGCAATCAATAATTAAAAAGAGACAAACAACTATACACACCAAGTATCAACTAAATTGATAAAAGAAGTTCAAAATATTTAGCTTATAGTTGTTCAATAAGTTTAGCTAAATAGAACTATAGAGCATAATTAGAAGGATCAATCGGGTAAAGTTAATCCATTAAAAGTAGATGATAACTCAACTTCCATTTAAGACAATAAAAGTAACTATCAAGGAGTTGAAGATATTTTAACTCTATATGCTAGAAATTAAAATAGATAGATAAGATAAAAATAAACTTAGTTTAGACTAAGTAATTATAAAATGGAAGACTAGTAAATAAAGGAAAGTATAAGAGTTCTTTTATTAAAGTAACTAAATGCAAAGTATAGTGATAAAAGAGAAATTCTTCTTCTCTTTGGTAGATTTGGTATAGGGATTGTAAGATTCGAAATCTTACCTAATTTTCGATGTAAAGATATCAAGCTTAGAAAGCATAATAAAGCATTATCCTTGTCTTAGTATAGCAGAATCATGTTTAGCTCAAACCGAATATAGACATTTAACTTATTGAGCAATTCTTTTAGTCAGGAAAAACTCAAATAGTTAAAACTTATTTCTAATAACAGTACTTCTTCCTATTAAATAAGCGATGGTTTGATTATCCTAGTAGGTGGAGAGAGAAGCGACTAGAAGGATTAAATAACATGTATTTAAAACTTTTAGATAAGATAATAGAAAACTAGGTGTCCTAGATAAAATGCCTCTTTAGCTTTCGATAATGACTAACTATTATACATAATTAACGGGTTTTAAAACGAAGCAAATAATTGTGAGGCCTTCAATATAATGAGTAGTAAGTCTATCTCAATATCAAAGCATCCTTTTTCAATGACTTATAATGGAACTTGCTATATGTCAAATTTTATTTTTACGTTTGGAGGATTACGATTCTAATAGATAGGGAGTGTATGCTATTATGATGTGCTATTAAACAAATGACTAGTGTTTAATAAAGATTTACCTTAAAATTCATGGAATGTATAAGCTGTATATGCGTAAGATAAAGAGTGTATAATGCTATTTGATAATACAAACTGCTTTAAGAGTACATAATTATTTGGAGGTAGAAGCTTTATAGAACATGGAGGTGGATTTCCATGGAACAATGGCTGTAGCTTCTGATACAATGCGATATATGAGAGATAAACAATATATGCATATGACGCAAGGCCAGGTATGTAGAACATATTATATTTTTACAGTGCGAAGCTAAATAGAGAATGGAAGAAAGTAATACAATGATCAGATTTCAAAATATTTAAATTTTCTAGTTTAAAGTAACTTTGTATCTATAATGGCTAAATGCACCATTCGTATTTACAAAATCTCATATCTATTAACTTCTTAAAAAGCTTGGATAGTAATTAAAGAGCTAATAAAAAGCTTGCTAAATATCTAGATCTTTAGTTCAGTTTTAGTGCTAGGTAAATCACTGTTTCTTTGTTAGTTTATGCTTAAGCTAGTGACATTCTCAAAATAATTTAGCTCAAATAAAAGTCTTAGGCTATTTATTTAAGTCAGAAATCAAATTACATAAAAGCATTGGAAGAAGAAACAAATCTATTAGATTTTCTTTTTATACAAGAACTAAGTAGAATATTGCTTCTAGAACTGAATACTATTTCTTAGAGTATTCTAAGAAAAAGGAATATAAATTTAAGCTTGCATCAATTAGTTCTTTTATACGATGAATTAGATACATAAATAAGTTAATACATCAAGCAATTATTTACATACTCTGTCTTAAGCAAATGTAGCTAAATATTTCAAACCATCTGCAAATATAGTTTTAAATACCTCATATCAAAATCTAAATCCGGAAGTTGATAAGTGCTTTATAAGTTTCAAAAACTACCTGCTTGGAATAAATTTTATTATTAGTTAGAATTTGCTTTTTAAGTCTTTCCTTTCTAAACTTTAAAAAAATGACGGAAAAAAATTTTAAGTGATAAAAGATTCAAAACGTATTTTATAGCTAACTTCGTTTCCATTCAATCTCTCATATATGTTCATATGATTTTTATACAATTAGAGGTTTTATAACTATAAGCATCTTAAAATAGTAGATAATTAAGTTATTTTTTTATTGACGCTAGTTGATCTATATATACATGAATCTTAAAAAACACTTACAGTATTGAAAGTCTATTTCAAAAGGCTAATAAATATAATCTATAGGAGCGTAAGGGTTACTATCAATATTTCTTTAAAACTGCCATAGTTGTTCGAAGGTGAACAACAAGGTCATCTTCATCAGAGGTTGGGGAAGTTAAGTACCCATAATCGACTTTATGTCTTCCTCTGTTTTGGTTTGGCCTCGAGACATAAGATTCTTAGACCTTCGACAATGGCTTGACTTGGCTTCGTTTATTTTTAATACTGGAACGAAAAAGAAATAATATTGCGAGCTTCATCAGAGGTGGGGAATTTAAGTACCCATAATTGACACATGTCGTCCTCTGCTTTGGTGATGCAATGAGACACAATCCTGACATGTCCTTGGACCTCCAGCAAGTATTAAAGATTACGAGTATTCTAAAATTATATCAGTATAGAACATTTTTATCAGTACTGAATAATTATACCAGTATTGAACAAGGTTTATCAGTATCTGATAATTTTATCAGTAACAAACATTCTTGTCAGTATGAAACATTTTTTTTAAAGAGCTGCGCACCAATGAGAGTGCTACGCGCTCTATAATCAAATTTATTTATTATTTATCAGTTTTCCGTTTTTCTTTTTACCAGACAGCAGAGTGAATTCTATCCTTAAATTTAGATGGAAAGTAAACAACCTTCAAATGACTAGCAGTTTAGGTAGATAATTAAATTACCATCAAACAAAGTTTTAATTCTACTTATAAGTTAATTTTTAAAACTATTTCATAGCTTAATCCAAACTTTACTAACTAAAAATGTAAAGCATATAGATAGAGAGACTAAGAGTTATACTTCTTATCTTAATCATAATACTTAAATAAGTTTAGATGATTTAATGAGAACGAATTCATTTTATTAATAAGACATAAACTAGACAACTTGATTAAATTATAGAATAATTTAAGTATGTAAAGTGAGATAATTGGGTAGAGCAGTGGAAGTGTGCTGGGTCAATAACCCAGAGATAGATTGATATTACTCCTCGCTACTCTTAACATTAAATTTTTGGACATTATTTATTAAATTAACTTAAAAGCAAAAAAGAGATTATTTAATTTTTAAACTTTTGAATATAAAACCAATGTTAAAAAAATCTATTCACTCAGCTTTTTGCTTCAATATCCTTCTGCTCCATACTAAAATCTATAAGCACATTGTTATTCTTAATCACTTTTATTCTTGGAAATAACTCAGTAAACTGTTGAATTCAATTATCATTTATGTTAGTATTGTAAATGTTAATTTCCTTTAAGCTGGCATATATTGGATATCTTTTACCTTGCTCATCTTCAGTTGGAAATCCATCTTAAGATACCCCTTAATTAAACTTCAGAGTTAGATATCTTAAATTATTGCAATTCCTTACTATTTAACTAACATCTTCGTTACTCAAATTACATTCAGCTACATTCAAACTTTTTATCTTCTTATTACTAACAACCTAAGTTATCCATCTAGCACTAGAGAATCTACATTTTGATAAATCTAAAATCTCTAGATTTTTACAGCTTTCATACATAATTTTCAAGATTTCTTCTTGTATTTCAATAATATCTACAAACTAGATGCATTTAAGACTTCTGCATCGTTATAGAATAAAAGCGATCGTTTCATTTGTTACATTCTTGATGTTAGTTAGTTTAAGTGATTCATATTTCTATCCAAAATTACCTATTTACTTAAAAGTAGAGTCCTAAACTCTTATTATCTTAGATAAGCTAAGCTATTTTAACTATGGAGCATTCTATAACAGCTAAACTAAGTTGTCATCACTAAAATTCTTATAATCTTCTATTTCCACACTCTCAAGATTTTAGATCCCCTTGGTAAATAAACTTTAATATAGCTGAGTTTAAAAATTAGCATAGCTTATTATCAAGCTCTTTAAGTTGCTCCTATTTAGTTTTTCTACAAATTAGTCTTATAACACTTAAGCAGAGGATAGCTAGAAGTTGGTTAGATTAGGACATAGATCAATGAATCTTCCAATTTACTAATTGTAGTTAATATTAATTTCTTCAATTTCCTTCCCTTTTACTTCTAAGTATTTTCTTATTAAGCTATAATTAATCATCATACTTTCTATCTTTACTACCTTTAACTTCAAACCCCTGCAATAATTATAAAGAAAGCTTCCAGTAATTCTATTATGATAATGATCATCTAGTTCTATAATTTCTAGGTTTTTTAGCTTTTCTATGAAATTCAAGCTTTAGTCATACATTTGCATATTCTTAAAGACTAGCTTTCTCAAATTATAGCAATAGAACAGATTAGGTAATTAGCATTTATTAAACTACTAGATCTTGTAAACTATTTCAGCTTCTTATACTTAGCCAAAACTCTTCTTTTGTTATGTCTTTATTTTATAGCTTTAATCTATCATATTATGGATGTAGTTGCATAGAGAGTCTGATAGATTATAAGTATTTATCTTCAATTGCTTGAACTCTGAAACTGCTATCTGCTTAAAAACCCATTTCATTCTATTCTATATGAATTATATATTTGAGGAGTATTATTTTATCTTTAGGCTGCGAAAATGGTATTTAAAGTTGTTAAGCTAATGGTTTACTTTTTGTAAGTTGCAGATATCTCTTGTTCTCAAAAATTGAAATACTTCTTATAGAATGTACTCATTTTTCCAGAAACGTTGGGAAATGTTAAAGGAAACCTTTACTTGTCTTCCTTCTGTACTGTTTATTAGATCGCTGCTTTAAATACTTTTATCTATTTCTTCTTGAGTGTCTAGGATTTAATCCTAAAGACCATATTGTTCTTAGACTTTATTAAGACAACTATCCCATCTTGACTGCTACTTTTTTTCAGCTTCATTCTAGAACTCAACTCTCAGTTTCATTTATAATAATTTTAAAATCTAAATTCCTTATAAATGCTATAATTCTGATATAAAAGGTTATAAGCATTATAAGTTAAACCCTTGTTTTTATCTGACTAGAAGATTTAATTAGTTCGGTAAATATTCCTGACTATTATAATCTATTTAAGGATGATAAGAACTAGTTATAATCATTATTGATCATCTATTACCTTTTGTAATTTCACTCTATACACTATAAAATAACATCGCCTGAATAGTTTGTGCTACTTAGCCTTGAATTGCTTTTATTTTTTATTTCTTAGTTACTTTCTTAGAACTGAATGCCCTTGAGTATTTATACCATTTCAAACTTATTTTCTCTGTTACTTATCTATTTTGTTTGGAAGATTTAGTCTGAGACTGTAAGATTTATAGTGGAAGATGGTATTAGTGAAAGATATAAGAGACTAAGTAAAATATGCTTATATATCTATTGTCCATTTATCTCTTAGAGAATCATTTAGCTATATTACTTATGACTATAAGCATATTAAGTATATAGACACTAAGTAAAGAGTTATAACTATATGGTACATAGATAAGCTAAATGTAGCAAACTGATATATGCCTTTAATTTAATAAGTCATATATCCTATAGTTAGCATTTATTAATATAGGACTAACTAGTTAAATAATGCCTAAGGTAACTAAATTTCTTTAGTCATAATAGTGAAAGTAGGTATTAAAAAGCTGAAAGGGTTGAGTAGTAATACCAATATTCGCAATTATTGTTGAATAATAAAGGATTAAGCTATTATTAGAAGCATGTAATTAATAAAGCTACCAAAGAAAATTTGATTATATATCAGATAGAAAATTAAGCTAGTTTAAGTGACCAGGATGAGAAATAAATAGAATAGGATAATTTAAATACCTAAATTTTATTTCCAACCTAAGAAAACAATTAATTACATAGCTTTAATCTCATTAAAAGTTTATTAATTCACCTTTAAATTTTGATTATCTAAATATACTTTTTAACTATATTTATCCTTAAGTTTTTTAAATAATTCTCAAAGTAAAGTAAATTATTAGATTGCCTCAATTTAGTTTAATTCAGATACTAATTAATCCTGATCAACGGAACTAGTTGGTATCTTTTAAAGCAGCAGCATTTATTATAATTTTATATTCTAAAGTTTTATTCTATTGGAATATTTAAAAAAGATATCGAAGAAACTGAAGATAACTGCAAGTATACTGCATGCTTCTTCTAAATGTTTAGAAGTTTGAATATACTAGTGTGAATATATGACTGTCGCTATATATTAGCAAATGTTTCATATAATGCAGTCTAAAGTTATTCCATTTTCATATGTTGCTACTAGAACTAAAATAATCATCTTATGAAATACTTTCTGTTTAACACATAAAATCTCGTAGGTATTTTTGACTGACACTATTCTCTGTTTGCTTCTTGTAAATAACTAACTTTATTATATTTAATTAAGGGAATTCTTAGGATCAAAATGAACTCTTCTTAGTATAAGCATTTATAATATCTTCAACTATACACTCTTCATTCTCTAATATTACCTTCATTCTCCAAGACTTTGATTTATATACTTATAGATATAAATATTCATATGATAGGTGTAAAAATAGATTATGATTAAGAATATTGCATTTATAGCTAGCCTATATCTGTATAGTTATTGCATCATAATTATGCTTATTTATCAAGAGTTTAGCCTACAATATACAGCTATTAGATTAAGGTTGTCTTTTAAACTATATAGCTTACTCTACTTTATATATTTAAGCTTTCTGCTTTAATTTAAATAGCTTTCTGTTTCTATATTAACTAAATTAGGTTTACCATCTAATTAAGATATTAGCGTTTTCATGGACTTAATTAAGTTTTATCTCAATCAATTTAGATAACTATTAGTTACTATTTTCAACTTAGTTTGAAAACTCTAAGCAACTAAATATTCGCTTTTATATTGCTTTCTTTAAGTGAATAGCTAAAGAAGTTATCATACTTAATCTTGTATTTAATAGAAGCACAAGAGTTATTATGTTTAATACTTTTAGGGAAAAAGGTATTTAAATATCTAACTTATATAAAATATTCCCTCAAAAGAGTTGCTATAGATATATGTTTGAATCTCAGAACTGCTATAGAAACTCTAGGATATAGAGTTTATATTTGTTGTTTAGCTATAGCATTAATGTAAATTTCTTGATGCATAATCACCATTTAATTTGCTATGTGCTGGTATTTAAGCAATCAAAAACTCATAATCATATCACTTAAAAATAGCCTTTAAATCAAATTTCTTTATAACTATCTATCTTCTCTCTTTTTCCCTTCTTACATACCAATAAGCTCTCTAAGCTCCTTTTATCTTAATTATTCTTCTTGTAGATATGAAGTGCATACAATATAGATATCTCAATCAGTTATACTACTAGATATGCTAATTTGATGGCTTAATTCTTAATTTATTTAAAAAGGAAATTTTTCTTATTTCTTAGCTTTAAAAACTACCTTAATTTTGAAATGGCAGAATACCTTGCTGGAATCATTTCTATTGCGATTCTAATTATACTATCTCTCTTTCCTATTGCATTTATCCTTAGATAAATTAAAGGGAGAGTATCGTTCTTTCCGAAATGACTAGCTATAAAGTGAAGAGAGAATAATTAGAAGGTAATTGCTCTATATATAGTTTGAGTGCTACTATAAGCTAGTTTCTGGTTTGTTCTACTTATGCTTAGTACTATGAATTATCCTGGTTCTGTTACTTGGAGTACTAATTGGAATAGATGGTCATATCTTAGGAGGGATTAGTACTGCTTTAATCATTTATATGACTATTTGCTTGGTTGTTGCTTTATACTCTTGATAGTAAAGTAGATATGTGATAGACTTCTATTGCATAACTCTGATTTTCATTTCTCTGGCTATTAAGTTCATCATGAATATTTTCATTATATTCATTCCTCAAGAGTACGATTACTCTGATTCAGCTTCTATTTTCCTATGTATTAATTACATTGTAGTGCTCTATTATATTGTGTATAAAGGAGGTAAAATTTTGAGGCCTATTGAGGTTATTAGTAAGATTAAAGGTAAAAAGACTATGAAGTATATAGTGGATGTTTTCAACTTAAAAGTAAGTATTAACTTCCCTAAGCTCTTTATTAAGTATTGCTGATGATAGTACTTAGTACCGCTAGTTGCTTTTGTAGCTATTAATTCATCCTTAGAGAGTGAAGAAACTTAGATGGTTTCTCTTCTAAACTGCTTCGTTCTAGTCTTTTCTGACATTGTTTTGTTTTTCCTTAGTTAAGAGTAGAAATCTAACCCTCTTAACTTTGGAATTTGCTTAGGCTTAATAAGAGCGGCTCTTTGTATATCAAGTCTCTATTGGTTTTTAAGTAATCTTTTAATGCAGGTCACTGCTTTATCTTCATCTTCCTTTCGATATGAACTGGGATTTAAATGATTCAAAGCTGGATTAGAATAAAAGATCCTAAACAGCAGCAGCTTGAAATTGTAAGGGATAACTTTTACGAAGCTTTTCAAAGTCTCAATTTAAACCAGCAGTTCCTTTCTATCTCTCCTAGAACTAATCTAATCCCAATGGAGCCTTATTCTCTACTATATGAGAATAAGAACTAAAAAACTAGATGGAATTGCAAATTTATCCTCTTGCTGGGTATAATGTACATCTTATTTGGAGTAGATATGGCGTTATGCTCTTAAGACGCTCCAGGCTTTAAAGCCTAATAGTTATGAAGGTAAATTTACTTATTCTAGCTAAAACCTAAATTAATCAGTTCTAGGTAGCATCTCTTACATCATAAGCATCACTTACCTGATTGTACTTTTTTCTATCAGAGTATTCACCTAATAGAACTTTAAGTTAGTTTACTTGCAGACAGTTAAAAATGACTTAACTAATTTGAAGCATAAAAGGTGGAAGTGGAACTATAAAGTAATACTTGCTTGAGTATGTTCTTGAGTATTGATAGTAGTAATAGGAGTTATTATCTAGTACAGATACGAGGTCTAATCTTATTTAGTCTTTACAGTCGTTCTATTTACGCCTGCTCTATTTTACTTTGGGATTATTTTTGTTCTACATTGATAAGCAAATGATTTTAGGTTTTTTTAGCAACAGAAGTTTTCAAGCTTTAGTGAAATTTATGTAGGGAAACAAGTTAAGACACTAAAGTAGGAGATTAAAGACGATTTGATGTAATGAATTAATTGCTAAAAGGTTAAGACTTTGAAAGACAAAGTTACGCTTTTCGCCTTTCTTGGTTTTTTCATAATTAACTTGGCTCTTGGAATATCAACCTATAATCATTTCGATCCTTCATATGTATCTTGGGTAATTTTCTTTTGGGTTTTAATCATTTGACATTACTTTTTGTCCATTTACGAATACACTAAAACCTTTTTCCAGATCTCTTCCTTTACTCTCTTTAACGCTACTATTTCAATTATTCTACCAATCGTTTGATGAATCTGAGTCTCTCAAATAATAAGCACAGAAAAAGAGTTCTAAGGTATTAAAAGCAAATCTCTAAGTGCAGTTTCATTTGTAGTCCTCCTATACTACTCCATTGGCTTATTCATTAGTAGCTTTATAAAGTGATATAAGCAGAACTACATATTTAATCAGCAAATCGTAGCCTAATTTATCTGCTCTTCAATACCAATTTTCATATTTGCGATAGTTTTAATAAGCTACTACTAATACTTATGATAAGGCCTTGGTATCCTAACTATAGAATTGGTTACTATAATATGCTTCATACAGATATATGGGTATAAAAAGCATGGAGGGTACCTTACGAGATGATATAAATGGTTGCTGTATTGTACTATCGCTGTAGTAGCTATATTTGGGGTTGGTATCACTTTATGGAATTTGGATGAAGAAGTGTAAATATTTTATGGTGTTAGTATCATATGACTAGCAGTAGACCTAGGAGTGTTTTTAATAGGTGTTAAGTACTTAATTGAGAACTTAAATTAGAGTATTAATATTTATTATGGCTTCTATGTATTCCCTGTGATGGAATATAGAGCTAATGTAGACGAAGTCTTCTATTCATAATAAGAAGCAGCATATATACTGGCTTCCTTCTTAATGTTTGGCATCTGAGGACTTACTTCTTCAATAGTGTTTGATTAAAAGGATAGGTTCATAGGAGTTATTTGTACTAACATTGCAATTGCACTTTTCTTCCTGTACATCTTCTAAAAGAAGTACGGATGTCTTCATATGTTTCTAAGTGAGGTAAGAAAGCTTGGCTCTAGAGAAATAAGAGAGTGCGTTTTAAAGCTTAGTTAGTATCAGAAAAAAATCTAAAGATCAAAAATAAAAAAGAAATCGCTTATAGAACGACCAGACGAACTAGCAGTGATATAGATTTAATAGGAGCACTTATACCTTTAGCAGTTAGATAGCCACAATCTAAATATCTAGAACCTATTACTACCAAGTAAATTTTTAGCTTACTATGAAAAATGAATTCGCAACTTTAACATGATCTGCAAAAAATGGAAATGATAAAAGAAATGAGTTTTTAAGAGAAGCGAGCTATTTAAAGTAAATGGGTAGTAGTTTGGTATTTAGGAATAGAGTGAGTAAGACAGCATATAGTAGAGGTATATAAATGAGTGAGAAACTTATGAAAGTATGATCAGTTATTTTGAAAACGAAATGAAGGAAATTGTATATTTCAGATCGTTATTACTCAGTTCAGCTAAGAATGTGGCATTAAATCAGATAGCGAGATTCAACTATCTAATCAAATATGTTATATAGAATCATCCTGAATCTCAGTAAAACTAAGAGTGAATGACATTGACACCCGAAGATTTGCTGAGTCAGCTTACTGAAGAACAAATCAAGTAAATAAGCTCTTAAATAATTCTAATCCAAGAGGAAGAGAATCAAGAGTTAGAGAAAAGAAGAGAGCAAGAGGAATAAGATGTACGTACTTTAATAAAAAGACAGCAGACTAATAAAGAAGATATTGAATGATAAGAGGAAATTGAGGAAGAAATGATGAATGTCCAAAATATAACAGAGACTTAAGATGAGCTAAAGATGAAAAAGAAGTAAATTAAATAAAGACTGATATAGCAACAAAAGAAGGAGGAACATTTTCTACAAAAAATTAAGAGGCATTTAGAGTAAAAGGTATAATAAGCTCTAAAAGATTAAGTCTAATAATAGTTGAAAGAAGAAGAAATTCAGAGATAAAAAGAAAAAGTTAGAAAAGAAATAGAGTAAAGATTCTAAGCAAATTAGAAAAGAATGGCATAACTTTCACTCATTTAGCAGTAAAAACTGGAAGAAGAGAAATTGATGAAGCAAAACTAGATAAAAAGAGCGCTTATATCTCAAAATAGCTTGATAATTGATAAAAAAGCTGTTATAGATTTATCAAATTCAGAAGAGCAAAACCTTACAGATTATGATATAATAGCACAATAAAAGGTCTAAGAAATACTAGACTCTTATTACTAGATAAATGGATAAAAAGAGTGAATAGATAAAATTTTCAAAGCTAACAGTCTTTCATCCATAAATAGCAAAGGAAAGCCAAAATTTGAAGATAGAAGTTTGTACTGAAGAACTTCTAAAGATTTCTATAAAGAAAAATTCCCTGATAAAGATCCTTTAGTTTTAAGAGTGCAAGATAATAAAGTAAAGAGCTATATTCTAACTCCTAGATAAGGAACTTTAGGAGATTGTTATTTAATATCAGCTTTAATAATTATAGGAGCTAATAAGCCTGATATACTGAAGAAAATTATAGTTCCTTAGAGTCATAAGTATAATCAGGCAGGGATTCATTTTGTTAAGCTATTTCAAAATAGATTTCCAGTTCTAATTGCGGTAGATGACTACTTTCCTACTAGTAACTAAGGAGAGGACATGGCTTATTGTCATCTTGATAAAAAAGTTTTAGAGAGAGAAGATTAAGAGATAACAATATGATCTCAGGTAATTGAAAAAGCTTATGCTAAAATGTCAGGAAGTTACTATTCAATATAAGCAGGGTTGGTTAATAACGCTCTAACTGACTTAACAGGAGGATTTGCTTTTCACATAAATTTAACATTTTTCAGAAACTCAAATATTGACAATATTTGATAGCAAATTTACGAAAACAATAGAGTAGGATATCTTTTAGGTGCCGGAAGTCCAGGAGGAAACGATACAGAGTAAAGTTTATAAGGAATTGTAAAAGGCCATGCATATGCTATTTTGGATGTTCAAGAAGTATCAAATGGAATCAGATTAATTCAACTTTAAAATCCTTGAGGTAAAAAAGAGTGAACTGGAGATTGAGGGGATAATTCCAGAAAATGAACCAAAGGGATAATTAACGAACTTAAATAAAAGCAGAAGAAACGGAATAAAATATTAGCTGAATAAATAGAAGATGGGATTTTTTGAATGTCTATCAGTGATTTTATCTATAACTTCGAATAATTATTTGTGTGCAAAGTTTTTGATGAGGCTGATGGATGGATTAAAAGATAATTTTTTGGGGCTTGAAATGATTAGACAGCAGGAGGTTGTACGACTAATAACAATTTCAGCAAAAATCCTTAGTACTGTGTAAAAATAGAGGAGCCAACTACTTTTTTCTTCTCTCTAACTTAAAATTAAAGTTCGGTAGAAAAATTTTTTGGTATTGGAGTAGAAATATACGATGCTAAAGGAAAAAGAATAAATAAGCATAACTTGAATCAATCTTCTTTAATAGGATCAAATTCAGGAGAAGGTTATGTAATGGAAAGAGAAGTATCAGGAGAAATAGCTTTGAAGCCAAAAAGATACGGATATACATTCTTTTTAAGCACATTTGAAGAGAATTAGTTCTGCGAATTTACTTTTACAATTTGGTACAGAAAGGAAAGAAGTGGAAGTTCAGATCCTCTTATTTGGGAACTATGATTATAATACAGCCTTTGATTTAGTAATAATTCCATTAATAATGATTTCTATATTTTATAAGACTAAAAGGAAATAAAAACTAATATAAAGGATTTAAACCCTATATAGTTCTAGAATATTCATAAAGCTTCGTAGTCATTAATAACTTTAGAAGAATTGGAATCAATTGACAACTAAAGCAATTATTCTTCTTTCTTATCTTAAAATCCAAAGATATTTTCCTTCATTCTAAATATGAAATAATACTTACATTTCTTAATTTACCTCTACAGGTCTTAAGTTCAGATATTTTTAAGACAGTATGACTTAATTAAACAGTAGTTTAAAAACTAAATAGAGAAAGTAAGAAAAATCAGAAGAATTAGCTTTTTTTCATTTTTAGTTCTAACTTAAAACGATGCTAACTAATAATCTTAGCTATAAAGAAAAGCTCTTAAAAATTGAATGTGTGAAGGGATTAAATTAGAGAATATTTAAAACTGAGTAACTGAAATTAACTTAAAGTGAAATATATTAAGTGCTATAAATATAATCCATTAAATTAAGTTGAATGCTATATATTCAATCTTGAAACTAGAGATATCTATTTTAAAAGTTAATAATCCCTATCATTTAATTTTATATCATACAACTCTAAACAATTTTATATAAGCATGTAAATGAAAAAGCATATTAGTATAATATCAACTTATATAGAAAACATTTAATCAGGAAAGACTACGAGTCTAGGAATTTAAATAGTGTAAATCCTTCTTGTTAAATAAGAATCTTATTCATATGATTACCCTGGTTGTATATAAATAACTTTATAATATTTTAAAGAGAAAAAAGAAAAATAGACTACAATAAAAACTTAGTTTCTTCATTCTTTTATTCTATATCTAGATCACAAATCATTATGTGATCTCATAATTTAGAATTAAACTTAGTAATCTTTTCTTTTTCTTTAATATCAAACGCTAATAAATTTCATGGCTACTATAAAAAAGTAAAGCTAATATTTGAAGAACTGTCTTATTTAATATAAAGGTTATAGAAGTCTAATCTTATTAAAGGAAAGGATTAATAATAATATGCTTTTAGGATATAAAAGGTAAAAATTGAAAGTTTTTCTCTTTATTTTCTAATTTAAATTCCTTAATAAACAGTAATCAAAAATACTTTCCACTATTTATACTAAACTTCCATTCAGCTAAACTCTATTATGCTTTTTACCTTAACTGTATAAACAAAATCTTTAATTCTCAAATATATAAATAGCTCTTAGATATTTTAGGACCAGCTTTCTAGTATTATAATCCCTATAGCTTTATATAACAAACTTGCATTTTAGCATATTTATTTTTACTAGGTGATAAAAGACTGAGATCTCAAATTTCTTAACTATTATTAAAAAGATGCTATGAAGTATTTATTAGAAAGAGGTATCTATTATAGAGAGCAAGCACTTAATAAGAATTAGAAGGTATAAAGATTCTTAGAAAAAGGGTAGAACTCTTTTAAATTACTTTAAAGCTACTAATGGTTATTTTAGTAAAGCTAAATCAAAAATAGTACTCTTTATTTTTCAGTTTGCTAAAGAAAATTTAAGATGCTTATAGCAATTCTATAAGACAAAAAGTGCTAAAAGGTGAAAAAATTAATTGAGAAGGAGGATAAATGGAGAGTTATAAGCTTTAATTAAACTTTATATAAGAAGCTTCTAGTAGAATAATTAAGGCTAGATTGTATAAAAATGATATTAATATAATAGAAAGAGTCTAAAGGTAAGATATATGCTTAGTAAAATAACTTGAAGAAATGAAAAAATACTAAGCTGCTTGAATTTATAAGGGATTTATTTTATACCTAACTAATCCAATCTTTTAGATATAAATTACTCCTTTGAATTAAGTTTGCAATTCTCAATTATTTCATTATTAAACCTTAAGTAAGATAGTTGATTCCTAGAAAACTGGATTTTGAACGATGTGATTTTTTATGGTTATATAGAGACCAAACGATTATTTAGAAAACAATGATACTAGAAAGGATAATCAATTCTAGTCATAACTTAGATCATTAAAAAATAGTCAAACACTTCATTGAAATCTGGTAATCTATATAAATCTTTTGATTTTACTTAGATTCTAAGAATATGGGTAATTATTTTCTTAGTGATATTTAATAAATTAAGCAATTTTTGCTTCTAGGAAAATAGCTAAAATATAATACCTAAGATTCATCGAATGTTTTGATAACTAAGAAAAAAGTAAATTGAATAGCAAGTTTATAAATCATAAATGATAAACCAACTCTTCAGATTTATTAATATCCTAACTATGATCATCTTTGTAAACAAGGGGAATAAAACCAACATACAGAATAATCTTTTTTGGTAAGTTTTTGTGATAAATGAAAAATTAATTTTTTAAGCTTCAATGATAGAAAGAAACATTTGCATATGACAAGTTAATAGAAGTTCAAATGATTTCAAAACTTTTAATATCTAATCTTTTGAACTAACTTATAGTAAAATATTGGCTAAAGTGATGTTATTCAATCATTATAGTTAACTTTAGAAAACAAAGAAATCCTTTCTTAATTATTATCTAATAAATAATTAAAAAAATATTGCAATTAATTTTTCCTTGCTTCATGATTAAAATTTGACTTTCATATTCTAGCATTTTAATATTTTAGAAATTATAAGGCTAGAAAAAAAGTTTTAACCTACTAATATTAAAATAAATTAAACATGTGGTATCTACTTTTAGCCTATATATCTCTATTTTCAAATATAGCATTCAATTTATTTTCTTTATGTTTGATTTAATTTTTATCTATTAAACACCAAATATTACTTTGGAAATTTCCTAAGCAACACTTTGATTCATTTTCTTTCTATTTGCCTCTCTTTTTTTCTTCAAATTAAAGCTTTTTGATTATAGTTAAAATCAAACTAAGTGCCTCTCTTTCTTATTTGTTTAAATAAGCATACTATTATCATCTATCTACCTTAAATTTTCATATCTAATATTTATAATTTCGCTACTTTCAAGATTAGAACAAAAACCACATAGTGAGAAACAAAGTTAGAAAAAATAAAAAGGAAGGGAACTAAAAGTCTAAATGAACTAGCTAGATAACAGTAATGCATATTAAGTAGTTTCTTGTATCTTTCTTAAGATTTATCATAATCACAATAGACTAAAAAAGCTAAATAAATAAGCATCTGTTAGTTATTATTATTATGTCTAAATTTAATAGTTATAGGTATATATAAGACAACGATAACTTATAAAAGTGAACAGTGAGATAAAATTAATTGTGATGTAATAGTTACAAATCAGAAGGAATAAGCAGCAGAGACTAAATAAAAGACAGTGAAATTAATACTAAAGTATAATTATTTATAGTAAGAGCAAACTAAATATCTATTACACTTATTTATTTAAATTGAAAACTTAGGTATGAGCAATATAAAGATAGTTCATAGTAAATATATCTAGCATGCTTATAAAGAAGTTAATTGTTGATATTTAAGCCTATTTTGCAGGTATAAATATAATAAAATGCTAGAAGTGTAGAAATGCGCTTCTTTCTAGAATGGACTTGCTTCTTTAAATAGTACTCCATAGTTTGATCCTATAATCACTCTAAACGTTAAGATTTTTTGTTTTCTGAATTTAAGAAATATAAATAAGATAAATATCCTATTTGTAGCGAAATATCAAAAATAAATCCTAATAATCTAGCTAAGAATTAAGAAATATTAGCATAAATAAAGAGGAACGAAAATAAGCAAAAAGAACTACAAGAAGAAAAAGCTATAAAGACTATAAAAATGAATTGAAACTAGTTTAAAAAGGAATATCTCAGTAATAATCTTAATCCTTAGAATAAATCTCATACTCATTTAATATCTTTTAAGTTAAATATATAGATATATAATTAGATATCTTAATTCATCATTACTTAGATTAAAAAATATAAGGTTAAGCTTAAAATGTTGCTTTAAGTCAAAGTATATAAACAAGAAACATAAATTATAAACTAAATGTTGAAGATAGGAGAAATTTATAAACAAAGATAAATAAGAAATTTAAATATTAAAAGCAAGATAATAGAAGCTAAATGCTTAATGAAGAGATTTAATATAGGAAATAGTAAACTATGAAAGTGAAAAAAATTAGGAAACAAGCATAGATATGCTTACTATAAATATTAGGATGGAAGTAGGTATGAAGGATAATGAATAGAAAGAAGAAAATAAAGACTCTTAAATCAGTATAACCACTTCCAAAAAGATTTGCAAGATCTTTTATTGACTCGCTGATTTTGAAAGTAGCCTTTTTATATCTAAAATATTTCTCATTAAGAAATATCTAAATTATGATATAGTTATCATGTGTTTGATCTGAGAATAAATAAATAAAATTATTTCTATTAAAACAAATTGAATTGCAAATCTTTTATGTTACATAGGAAACTTTAGATCTCTTATTTAAGTTAGAATCCTTAATTAATTCTTATTACTATATACCTCAAAAGGGATGGGGATCTCGTTATACAATTGCTAGATTTATGAAAAATAGTCAATCTTCTGATTGGAGGTTTGTTTTTAGTTTTGCAAACTACTTCGTCATAGAATCATATGAAAACTTGATATTAGTATTGCCCTACACAGCCTAACTCTTACAAAAATGACTAACTTTTAAAAAATTTGGATATATCTTGTACTACTTAATTTCTAAGCCAAAACTTGCAAAAATTCTACAACTTTAGTAGTTACTTGTTAACCTTAAAATTCCTTAAGATCAAAAATGATTCTAAAGGTTTTGCATTCTAAATATTTAAAAATGCATTAAAGCCTAAAAAGTTACTAAAAAAAGTTTCTAACTAATTAAATAATCTAGACTAAAGGTTTTCTAAGTATAAGTATATCCATTATTCTAAGGAATGCAAGATCAACTTTAATTATTCACTAGAATATGATTTTCAGAGTTAAAATTAAAAAATAATGAGAAAATGATCGAAAAATCCCGCTTAATCAATTTAAATCTCTTATGATAAAACTTAATTTAGTTTACCTCTTTAATTTTTATTTGATATATATAACCTGTCCACCTTTAAAATTATAATGATAGCTTTTTAAAAGTTTATAATATAAAAAGATTTTACATCATTATATTTAGGTTGCAAGCATTATCAATATATAAATAAGTATTTGCTATACTTAACTAGTTTAATTTATTAGTCTAAAAAGAATAAAAAATATTTTAAAAATTTTGCTTAAGTTAATTCATCAAAATTTAGTTAAAAATCCTATCTTATTTCTACTTATGTAGGTTAGATTAAATGAAAATCATCTAAAAATCTAATTTCCACTTTTAGATTTGATTAACTCTTGAAGTTTAACTTATTTCGTAGTAGTAAGTTACAATTTTTAACTTACTAAGTGTAATTATGAGTATGAAGTTTTCATTTAATACTTAAAAAAGTGATAATGTATCTCTTTCACTTTTATTACTTCAATACTTTTATATTAATAAGACTTAACTTATATCGTATGCTCTAAGTATAAAAGGTATTAAATTATCTATATTAAAGCTGGTTTACATTTACCTTAACAACTAATATAGCATTAGCTACCTAATTTTTCACCTTTATATCATTTATTAGAATTAATTTTAACTTATTTAACTCTACTTAAAAATAGCCTTCAGAGTTACAAATGGAAAAGCTCTTATAAATAATTGCAGCTTGACTTAAAAGTATTTTCTTTGGATATTTTAGAGTTTAAGATTTTCTAAAAGTTTATACTTTTCATTCTGTTACACGAAAGTTTCCTTTAAGTAATTTCAATAAGAGCTTCTGATATGCATTTTATAATACCATGCTTAATTAATAATTCTTCTATTATATTTTAAAGTAATCCTAATAAATAAGCTATTTTACTCTCAATCTAATTCTGAAAGGTAAATTTAATGAAAAATATTCTGATTTTATAAATTTAATCGAAAAGCACTAAACTAAAATTCAAGTTAAAGGATGATGGAAATTCCTTTTTTTCTAACTTACTTTCTTAAAGCCAAATTAAAAAGTAAATATAGCTTATAAAATAAAGTGACTTGTTCATTTTATATTAAGATCATTAGCTAAAAACTTTACGTTTCTTTATTTCTATCTGCTATTTAAATCTGCTTATAAAACTCTTGCTAAAAGTCAAAAGATTCTTCTAAACTTAATCTAAAAACTCTATTCGCATTTTTTATTTCTAAATAAGTTTCCAGAATAACTAGAGTATGCTATTAATAATTTAGCATCATGATATTTTATAATAGATCTAATGTAACTTTCATTTTATTTGAAAATACCTTTATATATAATAATTTTGACATATCATCGTACTGTCTATTATACTTTTTATTTCAATTTTAAACTAGCGAAGCCTTCATAGATTGATTCGAAGAAGAATGTTCAGAGTAATATCTATTTTATATGCCTTATTTAGGATAATAATTACTTATATTTTGTATATTTACAATACTTTTCATTTAGTTCCTAGTTATGCTAATTCAATTGTTAGAGAGATTGAAAATTAATTAGAGAAACATCTGCATGATTTTTTATACTTCTGAAAGATTATTTTTCTCCTTAGACCTTCTTATGTCATATAAAATAAACTAGTGAGTAATAAATTTATGATTCAAATCACTTCTATTAAGTAATATCGAATGTCTGTCTGAAATATACTTGCTTTAGGAATAATTTTGCTTTAAATCTTAAAGTTAAGTGCTTATAGTAAGCAAAATGGTGATATTAACGAATATTCCACAAGCTCGCTTTTTTTAATGCTTTAGTGCTTTATTTTTTTTTCTAATTTATCAAAAAAAACTAAAAAAATTAAAAATTCCGATTAAGGGAAATATCTCTTCTTTATTAGAAGCAAAAAACTAAATTTCATAGTTTATGGGAATTTTGAAATATAATATAGATAGCTAAAACTAAACTAAATCAGATTATATATAGACATAAAGCTATTTATTTGCAAATAAAAAAAGAAATTACTAGTGACAGAAGAGAAGATTGAAATAAATGGAGCGAATGAAGTTAAATCTCTTTAATTAAATGAATTCCTAAAGTATTTAAAAAAGTTTATACATCTGCTGTAGAAACATAATATTCAAATTCTAGTGAAAAATTAAGAAAAGCTAGTCAGAAGTAAATTCCATGTAATTAATCTAAAAAATTAGATTTATAAAGCTTGTCTTAGTGAAATATTATTCTAATTATATAAATCCACAAGGCTATTTTAATATTTATAACTCGTATTTTATAAATTAAATAATAGAAACAAAAGGCTATTAAATCCTCAATTTCGTAATTAGCTACATATAGTTTAATAACTCTCAATTATTTAAAAAGAGATATACTTAAAGTATGCATTGAACTATCTAACTAACTAATATAAATGTATAATAGTTATCTTATAACCTAATTTTACAGTTAGCAAAGCATAACTTTAGATAAACTTTTCGAATTTTAAAAACCTTTTTAAACCTTAAGAAATAGCAGAATATGAAAAGGATATAAATAATAGCAAAGTAACTTAAACAAATTTTAACTTTAAGAAGTATAATTCAACATTCTCTTTTAGGTATTTTATTCAAAATAAGTTTGGAATTATCTAACGATGGAAAAAAGTATAGGAGATAAAATGTATATAATTATTGTTTAGATTATATGAGTAAAAGCAAAGCTAATTAAGATTGTTTATAGCAAAACAAATAGAATAATTGAAAATTGATTTTTTGAAGTATTTAAAGGAATAAATTTTTTGCTTTATTAGCAAAATTTTTTCTTTATCATTTTTAATTTTTTAACTACTTGGTATTGTAAAGGAAAGCTTTCAGGAAATTTATTAATAAATTTATACATTCTCAAATTAACGATTAAGTCTGCTATCTTTATAAAAAACTTCATCTTTAAATTAGGACGAAAGTAAAGCCTTTTGTAGAAGATAAAATTTATTTTTTCAGCTCTTAAGAAAAATCTAATGATTCTATAAATAAAAATTATGAACTTTCTAAGCTTCTTTAAAATTTATGCTTGGGAAAGAAGAAGCAAGAATTCATTTCATCTACGACAGATAAAAATTGATAAGATTCAGGAAGCCAAATAAATTTTCAAAATAACTATCTCTAAAATTAGATACAAGCTTGAAGTATCGAAATTACTCTAATAATACATAAGTACAATTCCCATTTAAAGATTATAGATGAAATTAACTAAATAAATATATCAATATAAAACGGAATAAACAATACAAATAATAAAATCATGGTAAAACTCCAAGGAATAAGATCAAAAAATTTGATAGATAAAAAGCTGTTTCATAAAATTAAACTTACTAAAAGGCTTTAAATGCTAAGAAGAATTTGCTTAAGTGAAAGAAAATTTGCTGGAAAGTTTCATTTCCAAAATTTTATAGATAGCTTAAAGCTGTTGAGATTTAAGCAGCCTAAACTTAAATGAAATCTTTTAGTAAATATAATAAATTTTCGAAACAGAAATGAAAAAGAGTTTTAGTTATTTAAAGATTAAACTGAATGAAATCTAAGTGGTTTGCAAAATTTAAAATGATAGCAACTATAAATTTATTCATAATTTGCTTGAATGTTAAAATTATAAATAAAAGGGTAATAATAGCTAAAACAATTAAACTTTTATAAAAAGTTATAATGAGCTATTATAACATATATAAAATAAAATTAATATAAAGAAAAAAGTTTCATTTGACAACACTTTTAGTAAAAATCTCCTCACATAAACGAATTAATATCACCTACAACTTAAAAAAAAATCAGAAGAATACATAAAAAGTTTATATTTTCTCATTTTAGATTATATGTTACTAAATGCAGTCCTTAGAACGAATTTTTTAAATTAGAATTTAAAATTAACTTTATGGATAAACATTTTTTTAATATGCTTCATCCCAGCAAAAAATTAATAGTCAGATGTAAATTTTTCTTTATTTAGCTATTTCAAAAGTTATTAAAATTTTTGAATAAAAATTTGAGGTAAAAGAATAATAAAAAGCTACAAATAAAGTTCTAATATTCATTTGACCAAAAAAATTTTTATTCTTTTTATAATGAAATCATCTTCTCGAATTTACTCATTCTTGAAGATTTTATTAGTCATAAGATTAGAAACAAATTTATACAATACAAAGTATGCAACATTTTTTTAATGCTATGCATAATCTAGAATAAATTAATAAATTAAGGAATCAACTTTTAAAATAGAACTCATTAACTTAAAAATAAATAGAAAAATAAAAGAAAAATTAGATAAATATATGAGTTTAAAAATCTCAATAATAATCTAAAATATGAATAAAAGAATTAAGTTTATATCCCATATTAAGAGGATAATTGGATAGAAATTTAAAACTGAAGAGTTTGAACGAAGATTTTAATTTTAAAAAATAAAAAAATACAAATAGATCAGAGGAATCAAATGAGAGAAAATAAAGCTAAATGAAACAAAGTACTTGAATATTCTTAATTTTAATTTAAAAGTAATTTTGTTATTCAGAAGATTTTTTGAATATGTTTAAAAGATTTTCAGATAAAGAACGTAGAGAATCTATTTCTATTTATAGTAAATTATTAGAGGATAATTATCTAAAAGTTAAAAAAATGTTTTCAATTTATCTTTTTAATCATCGCTCTGATACTTCCACTTAAATTTTCGCATCCTTATAGCTTTATATTTTTATAAGGAATTTCGTAAATTTATTCATATCCAATCTTCTTATATATCTTAGAAGTTCATTCAGACGCACTTTCAGAAATTAAATATTTGAACCCTCTTTTTATTGCTAATGCTTCATGCAGCTCGGTTAGTTTTGTATTAATGCCCATTTTTAAATAATCAGTTCGTGTAGCTCCAAGAGCAATATGGCACATTATGCCTAATTGGGGCTTAATAACTTTTTATATTTCTTTTCTCATTTTATCTAACTCACTAAAAATAACTTCCCATCTTTCATCAAGTTTATTTTCACTGCTTGATTAGAAACTTTCTTATGCTTTATTAAACAAATCAGCATAGTAATCATCACAAAGCTTGCAGCCAGCAATAATAGGTTTTCCACTACTATTATTTTAATCTACGGCAATGTAAGTGAGATTTTGTTCAAGGTACTATTTTCTCATATTATTGAAAATTTACATAAAGACACTTGGAGGCATTTTGATGGCATTAATCAAAGGATTATTTGCTGCAAAAGTTTTGGACACCAAACCAAAAACTTCATTTATATCTTCCTCACACATCAGCCGATATTATAAATTTTGAATAATATTAGAATTTGACCTTGAAGCGAACTTATTTGGTATAGCTGTAGTATGAAATGAGGAAGGTTAAAGGCGGTTTATTAAAAGTTGTCTAACTATTTTAGAAGTCGCCATTTATAATTTAAACCTAAACTAATTCTTTTTTAATTAAAAACAATTAAAAGTAAAATATAAAAAAAGACAATAAAGATGATGATATAAATAACTATAAAACTAAAATGGGATTTAGATTAAAAAAATATTATAAAATAATACTTTTTCCAAAATTAAAAAGAAAAGAAATAAAAAGTAAATAATAAAAAAATTTAAATTTGTAAATAAAATAAAAGAAATATTAGTTAAATTAATATAAATGAGATACAAAATTAAATATTATGAAATAAAAATAAAATTATTTAAATTCTTAATAATATATTTAAAAATATTTTATTTTTCATTTTTAATTCTATTTTTTTAAATATTAGATTAATAATTTAATTATGTTTAATTTTCGTATTTTATTAAGATACTTAGAAAATTTTGCAAATATTTTAAGTTTTAATTTTTCTTCTTTATTCAGTTTTGTAAGATTTAAATAGTTAAAATTAAATTATTGCTTTATGCTTTAGTGATATGGAAGTAGCTAGCTATTAAAAATAAAATAGAGCAAAATTTCAGCTTAGTTTCTTTAAACTTTTTTAAGCTACTTAGATTTAATTATTATTCATATCTTTCTCTTTTTTTTTAAAGTCTAACAATTATTTATCCTTTGTTAAATTTAAAAATTATGAAATCCCTTATAATTTATCCTACAAAAAGCACTAACTTATTCAAAAAAAATTATTCACTTTTACTTGGTTATTTTCAAAGCTTTCGTGACTTAATTTCCTTTTTTATAAATTTCAACAAGATTATATATTTATCGTTAATATGAGCAGCATCAAATTAAAATACATTTATTATAGCTTTGAATATTTTTTAATTCAGATGCTTTATATATTTAATAATCAAAATTGTGGTAAATAAATACATCTTGAAAAAAGGATTTTCGCTTAATTATGATTTGAATTTTTTAAATTTAATGTTTATAAGTTATTACTATTTTGATGCTTATATCCGTTTTTAGAAACTCTTAAACTCCAAATTTTTTGATTTTCTTACTTCCTTATTTATGATAATTGTTTATTACAATTAATATAAATATTCTATTAAATTTTGATAGATAGATAGTTATCTTTTTAGCTTAGCATTAAAAATACAAACAATGTTGAGAACATAATAAACAACTATTAAATAACTATATTTTATTTGATTTTATCGAATAATAAATATTATATTTTAAGGTTATACAAACATTGCAATTAAGAGGTATTAAAATAGTAATTAATAGTAAAAATAGAAAAACATGGTTAAGCTTCGTGGATTTGTAAATAACATCAAAAATGAATATTTTAGTTCTTGTCATTTTTCATAGCTTAGAAAAAGAAATATCATAATTATGAGATTTTTATAAAGAAAATCTTTTAGTTTAATAAGGTTATGGGAAGTGATCTTGATTCATAAATATGAATATAATGCTAAAAAATATAAGCAATTGATATTGTGTAAAATATTAGATAAAGACTCTTTTATTCTTGGAGATATTATGTATTTTGATCAATTAGTCAAAAATGATATTCATTTTAGCGTATTTATACAACTTGTCTCCAATGAAAATTCCTAAATAAAGATGATTAAAATATTTTATTTGTTTTTATTATTAACTTTTATAACTTTAAATATCTAAAAGGAAATAGCATCATTTTTATTTCTGCAGATTTAATACAAAAAATTTGCAAAAATCGCTTGAAAAAAAGTTAAATTTTATAATGATAAAAATTAATTATTAAAGGCTATTTTAGAAAGTATAAAATCATTAAAAATATTTAATTAAGTAAGCATATGATAAATTAAAAATGGTTAAATTTAAAAAGATACATAGAAGAAAAATCAATAAGTAATAAATATGAACAAAAGTTAATTAAGTTAAATTATTTACTTTAAGTGCTAAAATAATAATATACATTAAAACGCTCTAAGAGCAAATTAAAATAAATAAAAGCAAAATTTTTTTAAATGAAAATAGTTTGATAAAAAATATAAAAAGAAAAGAAAAAAATAGAATTCCTAGAGAACATAAATGAAAAAAAGTTGATTAAGTTAAATAATCTTATTAAATTTTAAATTGAATATAGAAAAATTATTAAAATAAAAAATAGTTGAAAGTTAAAATAAGAATTGCTAAATATTTCAATATGATAATAATATTAATCTTTATAAATAAAAATAATAATTTAAAGGAAATTATTAAATAACTGAAGATTGCTATTAAATATTAGCTTTCAATATAATTAAAGAATGATAAAATTTAATATTTTTATTAACTAAAATATTTAATATCTAAAAAAGTTAAAATAACTTTAAATCAAATAGCTCGATAAATGTATTTATAAAATATATATAAAATAAAAAAATTTAGTTTTTACTATTAATGATAAACACAATTAGGTTTTTAATAAATCTACTTTCAAAAAGATATAAATTTAGATAAATATTAATTTTATTAAAAGAGCTAAAATTTGAAAATTTAAAGAACTTTAATTTTTTAAGTCTAAATTATCTCCCTTAATTTAGAAATTTTAAAGAAGCATTTATTATTTTTAGTGAATTTGGAATTTATAAATTTTGTTAAATTTAGATTCAAATCTAAGTTAAAAGATTAAGATATAAAAATTAAAAAATAATCATAGAGTAGATCTTTAATTTTTATTTCCTACTTTTAACAAAAATTAATAATATATGATTATTTATAATTATAAAGTTATTATATCTATTGCTTAAATAATTAAAAAAATCATAATACTATTAATTTTTATTAATATACATTTTAAAAGCAAACATATATAATGAAAGATTTAAAATATTTGAATCAAAAAATTTTATTTTATAAAGTTTATAAAAAAATAATAAAATTTGAAAAATTCAATTTTGAATTGTTAGATTCAAAATTTAAAATTTTTTAAGTAAATTTCAAAAAAATAAAAATTTTAATATCCCTAAAATAAAAATTTCTATGAAATTTTGGAACTAACTTTTTCAAGAAAATTTTAGAAATTGTTTTAATGAATTTTTTAAATTAATAATTTTATGTAAAATTCAAAATTTAAATTTTTAATTTAGTTAATTTTAAAATTTAAAACTAAGAGTATACTCTTTTTTTTCAAACCTTTCAAATTCTTTTTTTTAGTTAAAAACAAGAAAAGTTTTGTATTTTAAAATATTAAAAAATTGAAAATTTATTTGATTTAAATAAATAATTTTTATTTACTTTTTTAGTTCTTTTAATTTATAAATATTTAAGACGAAAAATAAAATAAAATGAAATAAACTTGTCTAATAAAAAAACTATTATGAAAATATTAAAGCTACAATACTTACAAAATTGTATAGATATTTAAAAAAATAAAAAGACTCTAAAAGATTAAAATCTTAAATATTAGATATCATAAAAAAATGAAAGATAAACATTTTTATAAATTAAATGCTATAAATAAAATTATAATGAGTATTAATTTCTATCTACTTATTTGAAATTTTTATAGCAGATGTGTAGCTTATTTATAAATAATTATTATAGTATTATGTAAAGCCTTGTGGCGCAACGGTTAGCGTATCAGCCTTCTAAGCTGAGGGTTGTGGGTTCGAATCCCACCAAGGCTGTTTTTTTTTATTTTTTGAAAATAATGGCAATATTTTAAACCAAGAACTCTATATATGCATAAGAAATAAAATAATTAAGGAATTTTCGTAAAATTTTCATAAAATATATTACGAAATTTAAAATTTTTTTTTTTTTTACAAAGTAGCGAGGAGTATTGTCGATCTATCGTTATCTTTTTATAATACTTTGCTTTGCTTTGCTTTGCTTTTCTATGAAATTTTAATTTTGCGGCAGCTTTTTTTTTTTCTAAATTTTTAATTTTTCAAGTCAACTATTTTTATTTTCTTTAAGAATTTGAATAGATATATCCATTATTTTAGATATTTTTATTTCCAAATGTTTATTTAATTGCATAAAATTAATTATAATCTAATTTTTTATCATTTCTCTTTGCTTTTAGTTAATTCAATGCCACAATCGTCTCTTCTCTAAACAATAAGCCTTACATTGATTAGATATCTATGGTTTTTATTGAATATGACTTTCGATTTATTTCTTTAGCCTCATAACTTCGTGAAGCATTCCAAATTGCTTTTGTAAATGAAGAGTATAGATTAATTTAGACCCTGATAAACATTCTTTCGTTGTGATATCATTTGTATGAAAATAAATTTGATAAGTTTTAGTTTTACTTTAGTTTAGATTCTAGAATTGGTGATTTAGAGCATATAAGAAATCTGACGTGCTGATAATGGGAAATCAAGAACATTTAATCTATTTTATTACTATAATGGCAGAGCTATACGAAATGAGAAAAATATAATATTTATTATTTATTTGTAAACTCGAATTCACTTTGGTATCAACTAATTTTCTTCCTTATAACAATCTTAATACAAAATCTCTAAAGTTTAATCTGATATAGTTTCTACAACTTTTACAACTAATTTTATGTCAGGACCATAAACAATTAAAAGGAAACCTACTTTTATTTAGCAACGCTTAAAATCTTGAAAGTAAGGCTTAATTTAAATTTTTTATTAATAGATATATCATTTTCATTTTGCTTTTTACTTACTTGTGGTTATTCAATTTATTTTCTTTTTATAGTTTAAGTTATCAAATTTTTAAGTTACTTAAAATAAAAGTTTTAAAGTACTATTAACCGAAAAAAATAGAATTTGCTTCATTTTTTAAATAAACGAAGATACACATTTTTCCTAAATATTTGCTTTACCTCTATTTTTAATGTTAAACGATTAATAATATCAGACTTCTTATAACTTAAAAGTAATGATAAATATAATTTAAACTAATAAGAGTAAAGAGGCAGATTCAAATATTTAAATCAAAATACTAAACTTTAAGTTTTGACTGTAATATCTACAAGATAATTTTCTTATATTTCCAAAGGTTTCATACAAATGCATCATAAACAAAAATATATATTAATTAAAATAATTAAAAGCTTACTATTATCTTGTGACTACTAATTACTTTTATATCTATTATAGTGAACTAATTTTAGAAATTTTTGAACATAGCGAAAGAGACAGCAAGATATAAAAAGAAAAGATAGAATCATTATTAACAAATCAAAATAAGTCTTAAACTACTAATTAAAATAGAGGTCTCATTTGAGATCTTTTAAAATCTTTAAAATGGCAGCAATAAAGTTAAAAACATTATATTAATGAAAATAAGAGTTTATATTAGAAAAATAAATGAAAAAATAGAATTTATTCTATAAAATAATTCTAATAACTTAAATGCATTATTATCACTTATATTAGTTAAATTATTTTCAAAATAATAAAAATTAATCTATACAAGCCAGAAATCAATTTTTTAAAAGAATATAAGTTATGCATTGTTTTATATATATTTTTTTTAATTAAAAAAAGCAGCCTTGGTGGGATTCGAACCCACAACCCTCAGCTTAGAAGGCTGATACGCTAACCGTTGCGCCACAAGGCTTACATAATCCTTTAATAATAATTTATAAATTAATTAAAAATCTATATATCTAAAAATATAATGATATCATCTATAATACTCAACAATATTTTTACAATATAATAATTATTTTTCACATATATTTATATAGGATAACTTTATTTTTATATCTAAAATACGTAAATGGTATTAAAAAGATTATAATAATCACTTTCATCAGAAAGCAATATTTAATTTTTCAAAATATATTTACCTAAATAAAACTTTCTTAAAAAAGTTTATATGTAAAATCTAATTTAAAATATTTGTGAGTATATAAAAATAAGTAAGCGGGGTAGCGCAGTGGAAGCGCGCTGGGCCCATAACCCAGAGGTCGGTAGATCGAAACTACTCCTCGCTACTTTTTTTAAAAAAAATTTAGATTAAAATTGCATATTAAAGTATGTTATTTAAAAGTATTCTATCGCTTGTTAATTCTTAAGTTTTCAATATTTTAAAGTTTCAATACATAATTAATATTTTTGGTTTTTCTAAAAGAAAAAATTATTAAATATCATATAAAATAAAATTAGATTTAAATAAAAGATTTTTAATTCTCTATATATCTTAAGCAAAAAGTTAGTTGTCTCAGAATTAATAGCATAACTTCCTAAAAGATGATCAAACTGATATAGTAATTATTTCAGCAGCATATCTAAAACTTATATTCTATTTTCTTTTTCAATAATTATTATGATTTCATTCATGAAATAAAAATCTCTATAATCTAAAATTTACTTTGATCAAATTACTTATAAATGTGTTATATCACATATTATTTTTGAAATTATTAGGTATCTATATGATAAAATCACTTTATATCTGGACAAACCTAAAATTTTATTTAAATATTTATCAAAAAAATTTATTCAGGATGAAATACATTTTTCAACAAGAGAAAAAAGATTAGCAACTAGTTAAAATCAAAAAGCTTATTCCTATTTTAATGCTTTTAATACATAATTCCTCTCAACTAAGCTTTAATAAATAACTAGATTATAGATTAAAAAGTTATAGGTACAAAATCATTAATCAAACTTAGAAACTTTATCTTTTTTAATTTCTAAGAACTAAAAATTTATCAGTCATGGTAATAAATATTTTCGTATGCAGAACTTTTAATTTCTAAATTTAATTATTTAAATCAGGATTAAATTAGCATTTGATAACTATAATGCTTATTAAACTTTTTAGAAATGAAAACTAATTATCAAGTACTTTTGATATAAATTTAGATTTATAAACAACTTAAGAAAAACTATTAATAGAATATGATTAAATTTAACACTAGAAAAGGTATCAATCATTTTGTTAAATTGTTGCTTGCTATATATCTATAGAAAGCGTTCCTTACAAAGAAATACATTATAACTACCTTAAAATATGCTGGATAGAAAATAATATCTTAGAAGCATTAATGACAACTGATTTTGAAAAATGTATCAAAGTCTTCTTAGGCAAGTAAATTATATTTCTCTTATTATAATGTCTTGATAGATTTAAATAATAAACGAGTAATTAGTCTTAAACTACATCAACAACTATTTAGGTAAAAAAAAAAGGAAAAAGGAGATATATTAAATGTATATTTTCCTAATATTTCAACTAATAAGTGAATTTCAAATTTAAATTATCAAGCAAAAATTAAAAATAGAGACTTCTAAAGGAAAAAAACTAAATAAATGTTTTTTTCTTTGGATATAATTTTTAGCATTATTGATATTAATTATTCTATTAACTGTTTTATTTTCTCAAACAAACATTGCAAATTTTATTTGTATAGTTCAGTTTTATCCTGATTATGTTTATTTTTAAACAAGTTCTATAAAAGTAGATAAATAGAAACTAGCTAAATAATTGTTTGATTGTATATCTTACTTCTTAAAATACCTCTCTGCTTTATTTGTTTTTAGTTATCTGAAATAAAGATAATACTTTTGCTATAAAGTATTTATTTACAATATATCAATATGAACCAAAATTAAGAAGAAGACTAAAAATAAGGTACACTTAAAGTTCTTTTTAGATCTAAACAGTTGGAAATAGAGATAGATTTCTAAAGAAAATCCAAATAAATAATAAACTAAATGTAATGCTAATATAGTTATTATTATCTCTCTTATTATACTGTTAAATAGGAAAAGCTATCTTGTATTAGTTTATAGTAGCATTATAAGATATAACTTAGATTTTAGTCTACTAATTCAATTTCTCTGTCATTTTATTCTTATAATAGTTATAATTTCATTATATTAGCTTTATTTAAGAAAATAAAATATCCTAATGAAGAAATTTTTTTTCAGTTTTAAAATAAAATAACTAGTTAGTAATAAAAATAAAGCTTCACTATAGATAAATGCTTAAATTATTAAAAATGTTTCTATAGAAATAAATTAGTCTCAAGAATGAGGGGAATTTATAAATGTTACTATAAAGCTAATTTAGCTAGAATTTATTCTTAGCATAATTGAGCTTAGTTAGACAAACTATAATAAAAAGTTAATATTTTAGATGTCGAAAATATCACTTTGAACTATTAAAAGCAACTAAAAATTAAGAAAGTAGATACAATTGAAAAAATAGAATCTGAAAAATATTCAAACTGAATTTTAAGAAAATTCATATAAATAAAATAGAAAAAGTAGATAACTGTATAGCCTAAGTTTAAAAATTTATATTCAGCTAATTATAATCTTAATTTCAGAAAGGATCTAAAAAATTTTAAAAGAAGAACAAGAAAATATTTAATTAATGATAACAAATATAGAGAAAACATATAGGATAGATAAAAGAAAAAAGACATTTGCAAAATGGCTATAAAATATCAAAAATTTTTTTTTCAAACGGAGTAAAATAAAAAGCTAAGTGTGGAAGTAAGTTATTAAAGCAAAAGTGACTTAATTACAAAAGTTATAAGAATCTCTTAATTGAATATAGTTTGTAAGTTGTTTAATTTTATCTCTTATTAAATTTACTCATTAAAGTATAGGGATGAAAGTCTGATTTATGAAAATCCTAATAAGAATCTCTAACTAAACAAAGTATTAAAAAATATCTAAAGAAATAACTTTAAAAAGTGTGTATGATTTTAAAGTTTATTAGATCTTTTTTAGTTAAAATTAAAAAATCTAAGCTTAAAGATCAACTATAATTTAATAGCTTCTTTAGTTTAAATTTAAAATGAGATTTTTATATTTTCCAATCTCATTTCTCCATTTTTATAAAATGTAAAAGCCTCTTACTACTAATTCAAAAAACTATTAGGATCCTGTTACTTTATAGCAATCTATCCGTCAAATTGGGATATAAAAATCCTAATATCCTTGAAATAAGTAACTTATCTTTGGTTGATACTCAGGTTTTTATATTGGAATTACTTATAGTGTTGCAGTTAAGTGAACCAGCAGCAATGAGATTTTTTTAAACAACTTGGGATTGTAGAAGTGTGCTTTTGGTTTAGTTGTTCCTTTAACTCTCATGATGATTATTTTTAACGGATTCGAACTCATTACTACAAATATGGCTTTGTTTATTCCTGGACTTTTAACAAGAAAAATTAATATTACAAAGTTGCTTTAAGCTTGAAGTTTGGTATATTTAGGAAACTTTGTCGGAAGTTTAAGTGCAGCAGGATTTTTTATTTTTATAGCCTAAATATTTAACATAGCTTCTTGAAAAGAAGTTATATTAATGACTGCAGAAGAAGAGATTAATATTGATTGAACAGTTTTAGTATTGAGAAGTTCAATTTGTGGAATGTTCTTAAGTACGGCAGTATACTAAGCAATCAATGCTAATTCTATTATTAGCAGAATGTTTGCTATATTTCCTCCTATTTTTTCATTTGCAGCTTTAGGATCTGAACATTGTGTAGTAAACATGTTTTTAATTCCTTTAGGTCTTTGATACGGAGTTATAAATTAAAGTTTTGGCGAATTTTTATGGAGAAATCTACTTCCAGTTTCTGTTGGGAATTTTATAGGTGCAAGTTTACTTACAGGCACTTTAACATGAATATGCTTTGGAGAATAGCCAACTAAAGATTAATATGGTTAATGCCAAAATTCTTAAGGAAAGAACATTTCAAATCTATCTAATTCAGAACGAGAAACAAAAGATACATCAAGAAATACTTTTGACCTAGAAAATGGCAAGGAACGTGAGATAAAGCAGAAATATAGCGAGGAATAAAATAACAATAATCAAGGATTAGACTATGAGGAAAAATAAAGCAATGATAGTATTTAACAAATTTAAAAACTTAAAATCAAATAATTACAAAAATCAAATAAGATCATTTTATGAAATTTAGGTTGTTGTGATGAATAAATCATACACAATCTAGGAATCCCTAAAAGTCTTTAATATTTTAACTTCTAATTTTTTGGTTTCTTTTTTAATTTATAAACTTTAAAACTTCTATATAAACTAAGACTCTACTAAGGCAATAGTTTTGATATTAATAATTAAAGGAATCTAACTTGCTTCCAATTTATTTAAAAAAATGGAAACTTTTAAGAACTTAATTTATAGCATATAACTGGAATAATCTCTAAAAACAATAAATTTAAGAATCGTCTTTATCTATATTATGCGAGTTATTATTACTACATACTAAAAATAGCAACTTTATATTTATTTAGTAAGTTCCTCATACATGCTGTTTAATTATTAAGAATATAATTGTAATTCATATAATTAAATTTAGTTATTGATTTATTAAATAAAAGCTAGACTGATATTTTAATAGATTGAGTGCTTATATTTGAACAATTCTTATAATGCTTATTTTAATTATTTGCTTGATATTGATAGATCTTAAAACATCTTCTATTTCTTGTACTTTTTTGTTCCATTTATCTTTATTTAATTTGAGTGATTTATCTTTATATCTCTACAAAAAAACTTGGAATGTATTTAAATTATTATATTATTATGCTTTTAGTATTAATATAAACATAACAATGAAACATGTTTTAGCTTTATAGCTTATTTTTGGATAGCTAATTTAATATGAGGATATAAGTAGTATAATTATAGTAAAATTAATCCTAATTTTAGTTTTAGTTTTGTTAGTAAAATTTACCTTCTAGTAGTTTACAAATTTTAGTCTCAAATATTTAGAAATTTACTCTCTGGTTACTATTAGAGCTATGAGTTATTTGCATGTGTTTACCGGCAAATAAATAAAAATATCTAAGATCTAATTTATACTTTTTTAAGTTTCGCACTTCAAATCCATTTGAAAGCTAAGTCAGAAATAGTTTTCGCTTTTTGTAAGTTCAAAATATGAAATTAAAGTTACATAAGCAAAAATTTCTCTCCTTTATTCTTCCAGTTGAATTACCTTTCAAAAGGTAAGAGATCTTATACTTTTTATTTTTAAGTTGCTATTTTATTGATGCATTTAGGTTTGGAATGTAATTATAAAATAAAGTTCATATTTTTTAATTAAATAATGCATCTAATAACTCGGTCTGTTTTAAAAGTTTCATAAAAGGCTAAAAATCAGATTTTTATATCTACTTATGTTTAGCATTATACACCTTCTTGCCTTTTATATTAAAGGCTTAAGCTTGCAAACTTTATTTGAATATAATTTTAATTCTAAGTATTAATAAATTTTATGAGTTGGTAGTATAAGCTTTTTGAGGAAAATTCATCTAGATAATTAGTTTTATTTGCCAGCTCAGATTATAAAACCCTAAGAAGAGTAAATTTAATTAGTTAAGCAAAGAAATTGAAGGTGTAATACATTTTTCTTTTATCTCCTTATTTAAAAATTGAATTGTCTTGGTAAATTAACTTCTCTAAAACTTGGCTACTTCGTTTATAGTGCTAATGTATAATTAAGGTAAAGCGATTGTCTAGTCTTTATATTAATGATCTGTATACAAATTGTACAATTAATTGCGAAGATTTAATGAAAGCTAGTCTGTTATTTTAGAGGTATTATTAGCAAAAGTTAAGATTTTTCTATTTAATTCCATTACAAGATTACTCTTATTTTAAATAGAGGAAGTTTAGCTTAGACTGCATTATATAAAATAAGGAACAATTAAAGCAGTTTATAAATAAAGGAAAAGTAAAGTCTCTTTTCTCTCAATATAGGAAAGAACTTAGATTTTAATTTTAAGCATTACTATAAATTAGTGATTAAGATAAGTATACTATATAAATTAAAGGACTTAGCTAAATGTTTAGAACCAAGTAATTATAATTTATATAAACTACTAGAAAACAAGGAATATATTTTCATCATATAAGTAAGGGAATTATTTCGATAGTCATTATAAACAAAATGCTGATAATCTTATATCTATAAACAAGGAATTAACTATTAGTAGTTTTAAATTTATTAGTTTCTTACTTATAGCAAAATAATTAGCTATTTTATATCTTTATCATAGTTGGGTTATAGAGTTTCTAAAAAAGAAAGTATTGATAATAAAACTTCTTTCAATTGGGAAGATTGGATAGATTGAGTATTTAGGATGAAAATTAGGACTTAAAAGTTAATAGATTTAGTTTAGGTTTTAGTCTTAGAATTTGAGAACTAAAATTTAGAAACTAAATAAGAAAAAAATGACAGAAACATAAGATGATTATAGTCATTGAAAGCCTTTTAATTTTATGGTTAAAATGCAGATTAAAAAGATAGATAAGGATATAAAAAGCTACATCTATTAATTAAAATAAGAATAAGCTGCTAGTTACTTACTACTTTTAGAAGAAAGACTGTTTAAAGCTCATTAAATATTAGTAGCTTTAAAAATAGAATCTAAAGGATTTCTTTAAACTTGAATATTAATTAACTTATAATAATTAATAGATGATTAACTTCTTAATTTTTAGTCTCATTTATTCATAATATTAAGAAATTAAGAGATAGATCATTTTAATTTTTATAATGCTTAATTATTTAAATACATTTATTTATTAAATCAAAAGTTAGTTTGTCGTAGTAAGGATTTAATTATGTAAAAAGACTAAAGGAAGAAGGAATTTATTACAGTGCTAATAGGTGTTGAGGACATTTTTATTATATAGGAAGAAGACTTTTGTATGATCAGGTTAAGAGAGTCAAACTACCATTAGAAAAATAAAGCATCAGAACTATTATACAAAAACCTAAATTTATCATATATTAAAGAATGAGTAAATATTAGCACATTATAATACAACAATGGAGTTTAATACGGAATATTTGTATGGATTAATTTTAGCATAGGAGGTAGAATTTATTCTGATATTTAAAAGTAAAAATGATTGCTTTGTATTAAAAAAAATTAAGTTTTAACTTCACTAGGAAGATAGGCAGATGGTCTGATTCTTCTATCTAAATCTGCAAAAATAAATGAAAGAATATATAAAAGAAAAAAAATGTATTACATAAACAGACTTAAGATTAATGTTTTAAGTCCAATATATCTAAATTTAAAATTAAATAATTTTCCAATTGCTAAAAACTGTAAAAATTAAAAAATAATTTCATAGACGCAACTATTATAGTCTTTTTCTACAAATATGAAATTTCAAATTAAGTATCTTATCTTTTATTCATTTCAGAAATTTTTCCTAAAGTTTTAATGATATAATAATATATTAACGTGATTCCTCATTTAATAGAATCATCAAGGTTTAAGCCAAATTTTATTTTATTAATGCTTTTAAAATCTTCCTTGTTGTTTCTGAAATTGCTGATAGCTTTCTTTCTATTCATTCTCTTGAATTCAGTCCATTTCTTGCTCTTTTAGAATTATGCACCATGTAACTCCTTTATCATTTTACTTTTTATGTATCATTTGTACCGTTATTGATTCATGTAACTCCGTTCTTTAATACAACTTTTTCTATAAATCTTACCTTCTCTCGAACAATATATTTAATTCATTAATATCCAGGGTTTTTTCCTCTCTTATTTGCTTTTTTTTAGATTTTTAGCACTGTCTTACCAAGTTTTTTTTAATCTTTAGCAAAATCAACATTTAATAAAATTCTCTGATTATAGATGTAAACTGGCTTTTAACCCTTCTCAAAGTTCATGGAGTTTCCTTTGCTTACGTTTTATAATATTTTTGATTGCATATTGAGGATAAACTGATTAAGCCTCTCCCTATCTATTTTAGTTTCATGCTTACCTCTTATATTTCAAAATTTTTGCTAATTTCATTTCCAATTAGTTATTTTCTAAATAAATCTTAGCCATAGCTTTTAACAAGGTCTTATTTTTTTAATTTAATTCCATGGCTTAATCTTTAAGATCTGATTCTCCGAGAACAGCTATTATATCTCTTTTATTAGTTTATATTTTAAGTTATTCAGTTTTTTCCTTTAATTTTGGTATAATTAATTTTATCAGATATGAAATATTTAAACTAAAAAACAACCAGCTTAGTTTAAATTATTATATATATAATACTTTATAATAATAAGCTCTTAAAATACAATAAAAACTCATATTTTACTCTTTTGAAATATCTTTAAATTTCCTATTTATTATTATTTTCAAACTTTAATTCCTTTAACTATTATAATAATAATAAATTATTTGTTAAAGTAACTTCACCTTTATTTTACTTGTCACTTATTAGTTTGTTAGTTTATTGCTTAAAAATAAGTCTTCTTTTCAAATTTGTTAGGATCTTCATTGTTATAGTTATTGATAATTTTAAGATTTTTCTCTTTGATTTTTTCCGATAAGTTGAATTTCAATCCTTTTTATTGAAATCAACTGCCTTTTAGATTCAAGGTGCTTCTTTACTTAATTGGAGTATTTTTTTTCGATAGAGTAAACTTATATTTGTACCAAGCATTGGTTTAGAACTAATTCCTATCGTAGTTTTGAATTTTCCGATTTTAGAATTTCTATAGAGTTAAGATACTTAAGAACCTATACCAAAGGAAATATTAGGTATGGATATGGAAATGTAAAGAAGTAGTCTAATTGATATTTTTTTAAATGATATTTGCTTTTTACATAGAAATTAAGAAATTAATTTACTTAAAGATGTGTATCTGTATTTCAGATATAGTTCTTATTATTTTCTTTAGTTTAACATAAAATATTTTTAATACATTAATTATTTAGAAAATGAATGCATTTATACTGTGATTATGAAGTAATCTGTAGGTAATAAAAAAGAGTTTTTTTCTGCAAAAACTAAATTATTTTGTAAAAAAACTAAGTGAATTTTTCTCTTGTAATAAGAAAGAAATGAAATATTTATAATATTAATAGAGTATTTAAGAAAAAGATAGCAATGAGATATAAAAAAATGTAAAAGAGAGGAATTTTACCTGAGAAATATAAGGTATTTAATTGAATTAATTTAACTTTTTTGTATAAATTAAGTTTTAAAATTTTTGCTTTCAAAGTTTAATTTTTTTGCTAAAATTTCGAAATTTTTGAAATTAATTTTTTATATGTTTAAGATTTTATAATTTCTATTTTTAACTTTTTAGTAAATATTTTTTTAATTTTATATATATTTTTAAATAAGTCTTACAATTTTTTAGAGCTTCACAAAAAATAAAAATAAAATGTTTATTTTAAATTTAGATAATTTTATTTGGTGTCCGAAGATTAAAGCGATTTTTTTATTTAATATTATTTCTAAATTTCGAAAATTTCCTTTATTTTCAAGTTTTTCAAATTCCATTTTCATTTATTTTAATTAATTTTAAAAATTTTCACAATTTTTATTATTTTAAAGTCTGAAAATTATTTGTTTCGAGAATAGATTCTCTTAACTTCTTTTTTTCATTAAATTTTTTTATTTTTTAAGATTACAGGAGATGCTAATTATGGTTGTGTAATAAGAATACTATCTTAAAAATAAATAAATTTCAAACTTCCACAAAAAGCCTCTTATATATTTATTAAATTAGCATTGTATTATAAATTATCAAAATTCTAAATATGAAGCTTCATAAAAAGGAATGATAAGCATTTTTTAAATGAAGTTCTATAATCAAATATTTGTAAGTATTCAAGTTTATTTGCTATCTACTTTTATGATTTTTTTTATATCTGCTGGTGTTTATTTAATTTATAAATGAATGCTATAGGATTATGTAAAGCCTTGTGGCGCAACGGTTAGCGTATCAGCCTTCTAAGCTGAGGGTTGTGGGTTCGAATCCCACCAAGGCTGCTTTTTTCTTTATTATTGAAAATATTAACAAAATATTAAGCCAAATAAGTTTTATGTACTTCAAAAAATTATTTCTACTTATTATAGATAAATTTTATATTGATTAAATAAAAGCTAAACTAATAAAAGTGACAAAAATACATTTAAGTTATTAGAAAAATTTAATAGAATAAAGTCAATCTAATTGCTTTATTACCTTTTTAAGATAAACTCCGATTTTCATTACATACATCTTTCCATTTTAGTGCAGCATATCTTAGCGGTTTTAAAAGATAAGCAAGTTAAAATGAGATCCTTTTTTTGTTTATCAACATTATTTTATTTTATCTAGAAGTATTCTTATTTATCTCATTTAATAATTCTGTTTCTTTAATTAAGTTTAAAATTTCAAATATTATAAGTTGACAGGTTAATAATAAACTTTTAACTATTTTAGATAAAAGTCACTTTTTAACTTGCAATTATTTATGGAATAAGAATATTAATCCTTTGAGAAATAGAAGAGAAATTAGCTTGTAAGCATCCAAACTAAAAATTAAAGTTTAGCGTTTTGATTTAAATAGTTGAATTGTTTATACTTTTATGTGCTTAAATTATATCTATCATTACTATTAAGAAGTCTAATCTTATTAAGATTTCTAGCATTAAAATAGAGATAAAAGGAAATATTTAGGAAAAATTAGCTTTTATCTTAGTTTATTAAAAAGTAATAATTATATGTCACTAAATTTAGTTAAAAGTGAGATTTAGTTTGAAGAAAAAGAGTTATGAACTAAAGGATTGTTAATAAAAAGATATTATTAGGGAAAAAGATTTTAGCATTAATTCTCATTTAGTAGAAAAACAAAAGTCTTACTAAGGTGATATAATCTAAAGTAATTATATAATAAATGGCACCATGAAACAATTAACCTAAAATCAATCTTCTAACAACAGTAAGATACATTTATTGAATTTTATCTGTATAGGCTCAGAATAAAAAACTTTGGACTGCAGTATAGTAACTAATTTAGTAAATAAACAGCCTAGAAATAAGAATCAACTAACTCTAAATTGATAATTAAATACTGAACACAGAGTTTAGCTTAAAAGCCTCAGCAAATCTATTTAATCAAGAAATTATAAAAACAGAAGAAGAATATTAGAAATTTGAAATATCAATTAAATAGCAACGAGCAAGTTATGATTAAAGCTATACGGTATCCAATGGAGATTAAATAACCAAACTTAAATATTTTTCAAGCATAAAAATAATAGATAAAAATGGATGATAAGCAGAGACCAATTATGTGCTGATTTGATAGAAAGATAGGACACATTAAAAAGACTATCAAACAATAGTTCCAGATTTTGATACAGTACAATATATGAGAATTAAACAATAAAAGCATATTACGCTAGGCCAGACATAAGAAAATATTATATTATTACAGTTTGAAGTTAAATAGAGAATGGAAGAAAGAAATACAATAATAACATTTTTTAATTTTTTAATTTAAAGTAACTTTGCATCCATTATAATGGCTAAATGCCTCGTTCGTATTTACAAAATCTCATTTCTTTTTAACTTCTTAATAGATTTGTCTTAGAATTAAAGAGCTAAATAAATCTATTTGCTATAAGATTTAAAGCATAGTCATTAGTTTTATCAAAATGCTAAGAAAGAGAATTTAAAAGTTTGCTATATATCTAGATCTTTAATTCTGTTTTTAGTGATAGGTAAATTGATGTTTCATTGCTAGCTTTGCAGCTGAGAGTACCATTCACTAAGCAATTTATTAAGTATAAATAAATACCTTAAGCTATTTATTTAAATTATAAGTCAAACTGCATAAATTATATTGGAGGAAGAAGGTTAGATTTTCTATTTATACAAGAACCAAGTAGAATGTTGCTAATAGAACTGAATACTATTTCTTAGAGTAGTACTAAGCAAGTTTTAAATAAAAGCATTTCATTTTATACTTGCATCAATTAATTCTTTTATACAATCAATTAGATGTATAAATAAGTTTATACTTCAAGCAATTATTTACATACTCTATCTAAAGCAAATCTAGGAAAATATTTAAAATTATCAATAAGTATAATTTTAAATGCTTCATATTGAAGTCTAAATCTGAAAGTTGATAAGAACTGTAAAAGTATTAAAACTACTTGCTTAGAATAATTTTTATTTTTAGTTAAAATTGATATTTTGAGTCTTTTTACCTAAACTTTAAAAAATTAAGGAAAAAATTAAATTTTAAGTGAAAAAGATCCAAAAATCATTTTATAGTTGATTTCGTTTCCATTCAATCTCTCATATATGTTCATATGATTTTTATAGAATTAGAGGTTTTATAACTATAAGCATCTTAAAATAGTAGATAATTAAGTTATTTTTTTATTGACGCTAGTTGATCTATATATACATGAATCTTAAAAAATCACTTGAAGTATTGAAAATCTTATTAGTAAAGACTAATAAATATAACCTTAGGAGCGTAATGGTTACTATCAGTTTCCCGTTTTTCTTTTTACCAAACAGCAGAGCGAACTCTATCATTAAATTTAGGTGGAAAGTAAATAAGCCTTCAAATGACTAGCAATTTAGGTAGATAATTAAATTACCATCAAACAAAGTTTTAATTCTACTTATAAGTTAATTTTTAAACTATTTCATAGCTTAATCCAAACTTTACTAACTAAAAATGTAAAGCATATAGATAGAGAGCTTTTTATGGGCATAGAGTCATACTTTAATCTTAATCATTTACTAGAACAAATTTAGATTATTTAATGAGAACAACTAAAAGATACATGTAATTAATCTAAAATAATCAAATTAAATTTCCCGAAATAACTTATACTAAGCTTAACAGACATAAGATATAATTTCTATTTTCAAACTGAGGACATTCACCCATAATTTCTAATACGAACTTTGTTTGCGTCACATAAGCCCATAAAATAGAATTGATTGTGCATGTGGTTTAGCTCATGATGATCTCGATCATATATTTGAATGTACTTTATATAAAGATGTCTTTTAGGAATTATCTAATCGAAAAATATTTAATGACAAAGATTATAAAAAACTAATTATGCTCAACTTAAATTATGTTAATTCAAACTTTGCGAAAAGTAAAACCCCTAAGATTGAAAAATATATTAAAAATTTTCATCAAAAATTGCTTAAAAAAAGATAGACATTTTTAAAAATTTAGCAGTTGAAACAAAAAGAAAAATTGATGAGAGAAAAAATATAATTTAAGAAAGAAACTTTAATAATGGTTGTGAAAAAAATAAGAAGAAAATTGAAATAAGAAGAGAGAGGAAAATGCGAGAACACAATTTAGAACCAATATTGAAGAAACAAAAGAACAGAAGTAGGAAAAATTAACTAGAGCTTGATAATAAACTTACATAACCTCTTATACTTAACATAATTCGCATGAAATAAACTATAAGTAGTGCAATTATGTTCCAATACTAAAATAAGCAAGACATAAAATAGACATTTTAATTAAATTATTTAATAGATTTTAGTATTTAAAGAAAGTTAGCAGGGTAGCCCAGTGGAAATTTGCTGGGTCAATAACCCAGAAATAGATAGGTATTACTCCTCGCTACTCTTGACATTAAATTTTTGGACATTATTTATTAAATTAACTTAAAAGCAAAAAAGAGATTATTTAATTTTTAAACTTTTGAATATAAAACCAATGTTAAAAAAATCTATTCACTCAGCTTTTTGCTTCAATATCATTTTGCTCCGTACTAAAATCTATAAGCACATTGTTATTCTTAATCACTTTTATTCTTGGAAATAACTCAGTAAACTGTTGAATTCAATTATCATTTATGTTAGTATTGTAAATGTTAATTTCCTTTAAGCTGGCATATATTGGATATCTTTTACCTTGCTCATCTTCAGTTGGAAATCCATCTTAAGATACCCCTTAATTAAACTTCAGAGTTAGATATCTTAAATTATTGCAATTCCTTACTATTTAACTAACATCTTCGTTACTCAAATTACATTCAGCTACATTCAAACTTTTTATCTTCTTATTACTAACAACCTAAGTTATCCATCTAGCACTAGAGAATCTACATTTTGATAAATCTAAAACTTCTAGATTTTTACAGCTTTCATACATAATTTTCAGGGTTTCTTCTTGTATTTCAATAATATCTACAAACTAGATGCATTTAAGACTTCTGCATCCTTATAGAATAAAAGCGATCGTTTCATTTGTTACATTCTTGATGTTAGTTAGTTTTAGTGATTCATATTTCTATCCAAAATTACCTATTTATTTAAAAGTAGAGTCTTAAACTCTTATTATCTTAGATAAGCTAAGCTATTTTAACTATGGAGCATTCTGTAACAGCTAAACTAAGTTGTCATCACTAAAATTCTTATAATCTTCTATTTCCACACTCTCAAGATTTTAGATCCCCTTGGTAAATAAACTTTAATATAGCTGAGTTTAAAAATTAGCATAGCTTATTATCAAGCTCTTTAAGTTGCTCCTATTTAGTTTTTCTACAAATTAGTCTTATAACACTTAAGCAGAGGATAGCTAGAAGTTGGTTAGATTAGGACATAGATCAATGAATCTTCCAATTTACTAATTGTAGTTAATATTAATTTCTTCAATTTGCTTCCCTTTTACTTCTAAGTATTTTCTTATCAAGCTATAATTAATCATCATACTTTCTATCTTTACTACCTTTAACTTCAAACCCCTGCAATAACTGCTAAGAAAGCTTCCTGTGATTCTATTATGATAACGATCATCTAGTTCTATAATTTCTAGGTTTTTTAGCTTTTCTATGAAATTCAGGCTTTAGTCATACATTTGCATATTTTTAAAGACTAACTTTCTCAAGTTATAGCAGTATGACAGATTAGGTAATTAGCATTTATTAAACTACTAGATCTTGTAAATTATTTCAGCTTCTTATACTTAGCCAAAACTCTTCTTTTGTTATGTCTTTATTTTATAGCTTTAATCTATCATATTATGGATGTAGTTGCATAGAGAGTCTGATAGATTATTAGTATTTATCTTCAATTGCTTGAACTCTGAAACTGCTATCTGCTTAAAAACCCATTTCATTCTATTCTATATGAATTATATATTTGAGGAGTATTATTTTATCTTTAGGCTACGAAAATGGTATTTAAAGTTGTTAAGCTAATGGTTTACTTTTTGTAAGTTGCAGATATCTCTTGTTCTCAAAAATTGAAATACTTCTTATAGAATGTACTCATTTTTCCAGAAACGTTGGGAAATGTTAAAGGAAGCCTTTACTTGTCTTCCTTCTGAACTGTTTATTAGATCGCTGCTTTAAATGCTTTTATCTATTTCCTCTTGAGTGTCTAGGATTTAATCCTAAAGACCATATTGTTCTTAGACTTGATTAAGACAACTATCCCATCTTAACTGTTACTTTTTTTCAGCTTCATTCTAGAACTCAACTCTCAGTTTCATTTATAATAATTTTAAAATCTAAATTCCTTATAAATGCTATAATTCTGATATAAACCCTTTCTTTATCTTACTAAAAGATTTTATTATATTTGTAAATATTTCTCATTATTATAATCTAATCAAGGATGATGAAAATATATTAGAATCATGTTTGATCACAATACATACTATAAAATAGCATCACTTTAATAGTTTGTGCTACTTAGCCTTGTATTCTTTTCTATTTTTATTTCTTAGCTACTTATCTCAAAACTTAATGCCTTTGAGTATTTAAAATTATTTCAAGCTTATTTCCTCTGTTTACTTATCTATTTTTTGGAAAATTTAGTCTGGGAATAAAAGATAAAAACGTGAAATTGAGTATGATACTGTAAGATTTGTAGTGGAAGATAAAATAAAGGAAGATATAAGAGAATTCCCAAGACATCTTATATATCTATTTGTCCATTTATCTCTTAGAGAATCATTTAGCTAAATTACTTAATACAATAAGCCTAAAAGAAGCATATTAAGCATAAAAACAGTAAATAAAGGTTAACTATATGGTAAATTAATAAGCTAAATGTGAATGTAACATACTGATATATACCTTTAATTAAATAAGTCATATATCCTTATAGATACCATTTATGATCATTCTAAGATCGTAAAACTAAAATAGTTTAATAATGCTTAAGGTAATTATATCTCTTTAGTTGTTAAATAGTAAAAACAGGTATTAAAAAGCTGAAAGAGTTGGGTTGTAATACCATTATTCTTAACTATTGCTAAATAATAAAGGATTAAGCAAGTATTAGAGGTTTGTAATTAATATAGCTACCAAATAAAATTTGATGATATATCAGATAGAAAATTAAGCTAGTTTAAGTGACCAGGATGAGAAATAAATAGAATAGAATAATTTAAGTTTACCTGGATTTAATTTTCAACCTAAGGAAACAGTTAATTGCATTGCTTCAGTCATATTAAAAGCTTATTAATTCACCTTTAAATTTTGATTATCTAAACATACTTAATACTCTATTTATCCTTAGGCTTATTAAATAATTCTCAAGGTAAAGTAAATTATTAGATTGCTTCAATTTAGTTGAATTAGATACTAATAAATTCTAATATAAAGTTGAACTAGTTGGTTTCTTTTTAAGCAACAGCATTTATTATAATTTTATATTCTAAAGCTTTATTCTATTGGAATATTTAAAATATATATTAAAGAAACTGCAAGTATAATGTATGCTTCTTCTAAATGTTTAGAAGTTTTTAGTATGCTAGTGTGAAAAATAGCTTTCGTTATATTTTAGCAAATGTTTCATATAATACAATCTAAAGTTATACCATTTTCATATGTTGCTACTAGAACTAAAATAATCATCTTATGAAATACTTTCTGTTTAACACATTAAATCTCGTAGATATTTTTGACTGATACTATTCTCTGTTTGCTTCTTGTAAGTAACTAACTTTATTATATTTATTTAAGGGAATTCTTAGGATCAAAAATGAACTCTTCTTAGTATAAGCATTTATAATATCTTCAACTATACACTCTTCATTCTCTAATATAATCTTCATTCTATAATATTCTCCAAGACTTTGATTTATATACTTATAGATATAAATATTCATATGATAGGTGTAAAAATAGATTATGATTAAGAATATTGCATTTATAGCTAACCTATATCTGTATAGTTATTGCATCATAATTATGCTTATTTATCAAGAGTTTAGCCTACAATATACAGCTATTAGATTAAGGTTGTCTTTTAAACTATATAGCTTACTCTACTTTATTTATATCTAAGGAGAGGATTTAGTTTATTGCCATCTTGATAAAAAAAATTTAGAAAGAGAAGACTGAGAGATAATAATATGATCTCAGGTAATTGAAAAAGCTTATGCTAAAATGTAAGGAAGTTGCTATTCAATATAAGCAGGGTTAGTTAATAACACTATAACTGACTTAGCAGGAGACATTTCTTAGCACATAAATTTAACATTTTTGAAACTCAGATATTGACAACATTTGATAGCATATTTATGAAAACAATAGACTGGGATATCTTATAGGTGATGAAAGTCTAGGAGGAAACGATACAGAGTAAAGCTTATAAGGAATTGTAAAAGGCAATGCATATGCTATAGATGTTCAAGAAGTATCAGATGGAATCAAATTAATTCAACTTTAAAATCCTTGAGGTAAAAAAGAGTGAACTGGAGATTGAGGGGATAATTCCAGAAAATAAACTAAAGGGATAATTAACGAACTTAAATAAAAGCAGAAGAAACGGAATAAAATATTAGCTGAATAGATAGAAGACGGAATTTTTTGAATGTCTATCAGTGATTTTATCTATAACTTCGAATAATTATTTGTGTGCAAAGTTTTTGATGAGGCTGATGGATGGGTTAAAAGATAATTTTTTGGGGCTTGAAATGATTAGACAGCAGGAGGTTGTACAACTAATAACAATTTCAGCAAAAATCCTTAGTACTGCGTAAAAATAGAGGAACCAACTACTTTTTTCTTCTCTCTAACTTAAAATTAAAGTTCAGTAGAAAAATTTTTTGGTATTGGAGTAGAAATATACGATGCTAAAGGAAAGAGAATAAATAAGCATAACTTGAATCAATCTTCTTTAATAGGATCTAATTCAGGAGAAGGTTATGTAATGGAAAGAGAAGTATCAGGAAAAATAGCTTTGAAGTCAAAAAGATACGGATATACATTCTTTTTAAGCACATTTGAAGAGAATTAGTTCTGCGAATTTACTTTTACAATTTGGTACAGAAAGGAAAGAAGTGGAAGTTCAGATCCTCTTATTTGGGAACTATGATTATAATACAGCCTTTGATTTAGTAATAATTCCATTAATAATGATTTCTATATTTTATAAGACTAAAAAAATAAAAACTAATGTAAAGGATTTAAACCCTATATAGTTCTTGAATATTAGCAAAGCTACATAGTCATTAATAGCTTTAGAAAAATGGGAATCAATTGATAGCTAAAGCAATTATTCTTCTTTCTTATCTTAAAGTCCAAAGATATTTTCCTTCATTCTAAATATGAAATAATACTTACATTTCTTAATTTACCTCTACAGGTCTTAAGTTCAGATAATTTTAAGACAATATGACTTAATTAAGCAGTAGTTGAAAAATAAATAAGGGGAGTGCCGTTTTTTCTTCGAACGAAAGCTTTTTGAAATTAAATTTTAATTACGAGCATCTCTTTCTTAATTTAAGCAAATATACTCTAACCATCTATTACCTTAAACTTTCATATCTTGTATTTATAATTTTCTTCTAGTAAGATTGGAAAAAATTACCAAATAGAGAGACTAAGTTAGAAAGAATAAAAAGAAAGAGAGCTAAAAATCCAAACTTAACTAGCTTTATAACTGTAATGCATATTAAGTAGTTTCATATATTTCTCTTAGATTTTATCATAATCACAATAAACTAAAAAAGTAAAAGCTAAAGAAATATAAAACAAATAAACGTCTATTAAGTACCTATAATGATGTCAAATTTACTAGTTATAGGAATATATAAGACCATCTAAACTAGAAAAGTGACAGTATGGTAAAATAAGTTATGATGTAGTAATTTCAAATCAAAGAGAATAAACATCAGGAATTAAATAAAAGACATTTAATAAATTTGAAAAAAATTAATAGCAAAAAGAAAAAAGCAGAGTTAAGCTTTGTGTATTTGCTAATAGTATCAACATAGAATATTTAAATTAAGAAAGGTAAACTATGCTTGGCATTCTTTCAAAACAAGGGAAATAAATATCTTAATTATGAGTTCCTTATAAAGAAAAATCTCCTTGTTTAATAAGGTCATTTGAAGTGTTCTTAATTCATAAATATTAAAATTTAATAAAATACAATAGATCGTTAAAAGGTCTAAGCAATTGATAATGAATATAAAATATTAGATAAGGACTCTTTCTTCTTATCGACATTATGTATTTTGATCAATTAATCAAAAGATAAAATTAATTTCAGCATACTTATACAACTGTTCTCCATCTAAAATTTCTAAATAAAGATATTAAAATATTTTATTTGCTTTTACTAGTAACTTTTACAATCTTAAATATCTTAAAATAATAGCACTGTCTTTATTTCTTAGGATTTAATACAGCATACTCTTCAATAATAGAATCAGTCTATCATTCTTTAGTTTTATCTTACAATATACAATTTTTTTGCTTTTTTTGATTACTAAAGCGTTTTTCTTCTTTATATTAGTTCATTTTCTGAATAAAGTAGATGAAGATTAAAAGAATAAGTTACTTAATAGTTTAGTTTAAGGTAGTTAAAAATTTTCTTTAATGGCTATAGAATGTGTCCTGGGTTTTATAGAGGAGTATAGTTATGTGCAAGTTAAATATAACTAATGTTCTCTTAGTTTTTGATTATACTAAACGTCTTAATATCCAAATTTTTGATTAGTACATACAGACTTATTAGTATATGCTTGAATTGAGAAAAATTCCTTCGAGTTACAAGCAATATCTTGAATATCTATTAGTATAAACTTTTTTAATAGCTTCCTAATAAAAATTCAATTGAAAGGATCTGACTTAAAGTATTCTTTGGAACTAAACTAGTAAAGAGTCATATAGAAGAATCAAAATTATTAAGTAAGAGCGATAAAAAGTATTAGAGTAGAATGGTACGAAGCTATAAGAAGAGTGCTAAACCTAAGTCGAAAAAACCTGACCGTTTTTTTGATTTATAGAGAAATAAAATTTCGTCAATGAAACTCAATTTTTATCAAGAAGCACAAAGTTTCCCTTATATACAAAAAAGCCTTTAGCAAGAATTTTGTGATACTTCATAAAGCTTTAATATTCCTGAGAGAGATATATATCTAAATTAATTTACAATAGATTAAAGGCTAATGGGAAAGGCAGAGGCTTTTAAAAACTAGCAATGAATCATGTTCTCTTCATAGTCTAACAAACTATTCCTTGGTGTAAGAACTTAAGTAGAAAATAATTTAAAATTCTTTAATATTTTATATTTAAGTTCCACTTCTAATATGATAAACTAATTCACTTTCCAATTTGTATTTTTTTGAAGGTTTTAAGAGTAAAGGATATTACTTATAAAGATAAGCAAGTAAATATTCTAATAATGGGAGAGGATAAGGTTATACTGGGTATTAGTAGCAAAGCTTATTAATGAATAAGATAAATACTTATTAGCAAGTCAAATATGCATTGATATAAACTAAACCATCTATTCATTCGAAAATAAACTCATTCTTATCTTGTAAAGTTAAGTGAAACAAAATGATTACGAGTATTATATTCAATTTTAGAAGCTAAAACCAATAATAAAGTAGACATGCTGTATTCTATTTTTTGTTAGAGAGGAAAAGTTTCATTAAGTTTCAATGATATGCATAATAAATAAACTATCACCCTTAAAGGAAATGTAATTAAAAAATTAATTAGAATTGCAATTTTTTTTATCTTTTGGTTGGATACAAAATTATGGTTAAAGGGATTTACTCCTACTATTAAATTTAGCTATATAAGCAAAAAAGCTATATTAAATTTTATTTAATAACTAGTAATAAATCCTTGATGCAAATCTTTCTTGCTTCTTGATTAAAAAGCTGAAATCGAATTTTATTTTTTTGGATTAATGAGAAATTTCGATAATACAAAATAGAGACTAAGGTCAATATACTTTCAGGAAATAAAATATTTCATACTTACCCTATAAGTAATGGGATTTAATCTTAAATATACATACTATAAATACCTATTTGCCTTATTATATTATATACCTAACAAATTTAGAAAAAAAGTATCATATTAGAGTAAAATCAAAGTTAGAAATAAATAAATTTGATTATAGAGCGCGTAGCACTCTCGTTGGTGTGCAGCTCTTTGAATTAATTTTACTTAATGTCGAAAAAAAAATTATGGGTCTCTCTATCCTTGTTTTCTCTTCCTGCAATACGTCCCTGTAATTTTTCCTTCAAAAGTATAGGATGCAATATGCGATTACGGGTACATCTTTCCCTGACCTATGAAGAAAGAAAATTTCCTTCTGGCATTCAGATTTTTCAGTCTTGTTTAATCTTTTTCCCCTTGCTATTGGTTTCTCTTCCTCCGATTTATCCTCCGTCCGCGATAATTTTTAGTTGCCTTGCTGAACCTCCAAGCATCATCCGAAGGAAAGTTCTTTCCACCCTATTTAAAACTTTTATATATAATAAAAGAAGGAAATAAATCTAAGCTTGAAAACTTAAATTTATATAGTTTTATAACTGTATCATCATAGTATTTTTTCTTATATCTTTCTATAGATTTCATCATAATCTCTCTAAACTCAATAGCTTAAAAAACTAAAGAAACAAATAATAAACAAGCTGATATTCATTTTTTTAAATGCATCAATTTTTATATCTATAGGTATAAAGAAAACCAAGATAACTTATAAAAGTGAGTAGCGTGGTATTATGATATAAAAAGTTAAAAGTTAAAAAGCTTTGTTAAAGCCTTAGTAATCAGCCATCTGACCTATTCTATCAGCTTGTCTCTATTAGTTTGTCTTGAATTCCTACTAGGCTTAGTTAGGCGGTGTAGCACTTCATTAGTGCACCATCCTTTAATATTCGGAATAGTTTTGGTCTTGCATGTAGCGTTCCTAATTATTTCTCCAAGAATTAAGATTTGAATTAAAGAATTTTTTTCTATAAATTTTTCCGCTTTATGTTGGATATATCCTAAATAGTTTTCTAAAAATATCTTATTTATTCTTTCTTTAAATTTCGCTTAGTTAGTAGCAGTATTTCCATTGGTGTTATTTATTGCACACGTAGCATTTTATTCTTCTTTTAAACTATTATTCCTGTAACACTTATTTAATTTAAATTTACTACTTATTTTAAATAAACGTTTACTGTTTATTTTAATTTGAGGCTTCATTTTCTATTTCCATAGGATCTGATTAATTCTGTTAAAACGAAAATGGCGTAACCTGAATTTATTATTAAATTTAAAGAATTCTTTGTTCCAGTTTGTTTTCTATTTCTTATGATTATTAATATTGTTTCTCAAATAAAGACGTTATTAGTTTTTCTAATTTTTCTACTTTATCAGTGAGGTATCTATTTTTAAACATAAACTCTTTTAATGACTTAAATAGTATTTCTATTTGAGTTTGTGTCGGAAGTTTTTTTAGTTCTGGATTTCCAAGTGGTTAATGTTCGTCATATCAATCATATTTCTCACTTTCACTCATTGTAATTATTTCATTTTTTTATTTTTTAGAGAATTTTCCTGCTTAAATGTTTTGTTCAAAGTTCTGTTATTTCTTAGAAACCATTTTATATTATGTAGATAAAATAGGAAAGTTTACAGGAACAAATCAAATCTCGAGCCTGAAAAACTTGGAGTAGAAACAAGAATCAAATAAGGCATGAGAAGAAAGATAAGATGAACGAGATTCAAGATTTTTATGACTAGATTCAAGCAAGAATGTATTAACTTTAAATCTACTTTTAATCTGTTACTTTGATTGTCACTGTCAAACAATTTAAATTTATTTATTTATAAGAGTGGATTAGCGCATGAATAGGTGCGAATGCATAACTAATATGACGCAGTTTTAAATGTCCTCGCAATTTTTATAATGAATAAAGACGAATAAAACATTAGAAAGAAAAGTATATAATTTCTTATTCATTTTCATAATTTTATGAATTTCCATTTATATTTTTACTTATTTTATTCGCTTTATTTTTTTGATTAATCTCACTAAAATTTATGTATTATAATTAAATAAAGTGATTCCACATTTCATTAGATTCACCACTGTTTTAAAGTCAATTAATGCTAAATTAAAGTATTTATGTAGAATTTTCCATCTCTATCTTATGCATAATGATTACGTATTTCTCTTTTTTCCTGATCTCATTATAGTTATTCGACTAAAACCCATTCGTTGTCAAAATTCTATCAGAGCTTGAATCTTTGAATTTCTTCGTACTTCTTCTTATCAATTTTCTCTAAATTATCTTAAGTATATAAAATTTTGCCCTATGTAGTTATATACTGCTTTTTTAGTTTATTTCATTGCTTTATAATTTCTTATTTTCATATTTCTGCTTATTTAAAAAAATTTCAAGCAATCTCTTACCAATTTTCCATGTGTTTTCAGAGCTAGCATTTAGTTTTTCTCTTTTCTTCTTTATCCTTTGCTAATCTATTTCTTTATAAATTAATTAATATTTTTATTATTCAGTATGCAAAGTGATTATAGCTTCTTCTTTCTATACCAATTTAATAATTTTAGTTCTCTTGATACTTTTTTCACTCTTTTATATCTACTAATTTAATTCCCTTTATCATGCTTATCGTATCTTAGATTTAATACCATAATCTATCTTTATTTATTCTCCTTTAAGGCAAAAATATTCACTCAAATTTTACTAATTTACTAATATTCCATTTAAGGACAATATAATCAAATCAGCTTTTGATTCACACTGATTTAAAGTTAAGTTCATTTAGCAATACCGAGGTAAATTCTTAAGTTAAGTACAATTTATTTATGATTACTTTAGAAGCCAAAATCTACTTCGATTTGCATATCAGATAACTTAAGTCTTTATAGGTAAGTAATTAAGAGATAAGCTAATATATGAGGAGAAAAGTTCTATAAATGAGGGAAAATTAGATACACTAAAATGGAATATCATCAAATCACTAATTTTTATCTTTAAACTGCAAAACAAAGGAAGGTAAAGTATTAAAATATTTTGATTATATAAAGCTCTGATTTAAGCAATGAATGGTAAATTAACATTTTAGTTTAGAGTAATAAAACTAGATTTTAAGATATAGAAGGGAAAGAATGGTTAAAAGTAATTTATTAGGTTGATCATTCTATAATAAGATGCAAATAGATAAATATTCTAAATAGGCTTATCTAAATTTGATTTAATAAGCAAGCAAGATCGATAAAAAGCATAAGCCTTGCTTATTTATAAATTTATATAATACATTTTAGAAATAAGTTAGTTTATGATACTTTAATATAACCATAATTCAATAGTTATATACATAATATTATATCTTAGTTTATAGATTTAGAAAGAAAAGAGATTACTTGATGATTTAATAGTCAATTAGTTTTAATATGATATAAAGCTAATTAAGTTGATAGGATATATCTGTAAGGCTGATAATTGAGGCCTATTATTATCAAGTATGCATTTATTACTAAAATTTGATATTTTTTCAGTAATTGAAAATTTCTGTTATATCTATTGTGAAATAGTTCGCAGTAATTAGCATAGCAAATTTTAAACTGTCCAAAATCATTACAAGATAATAACATCTCATAGCTTTTTTATTATTAGAACGAAAAAATAAATCTGTTATCTTAAAAACTAATTTTTTCATTTTTTCAAGTTAAGCATTTAAGTTCAAAACTAAATTAGTAATAAAAAAATTGAAATGTATTGGTAAAGCTAAAATTTTAGACTTTAATTATTCTATAAACAGGATATTACTTCTTTGCCGTTTTTGCATCCAATGTTATAAGATTCTCATCTATTGCAGCTAATCTTATTTTCATTTAAGCTTGTAATCTGCTTTATTTTTTTGTCCAGAATTTATCTTCTTTGGACAAGTTTAAATAGTTAATTTGTTTTTTTCTTATTATGAAATTACTAGTTCCTATTCCATTTTAACCAAATTTATCATTTTTTGCAAAGTTTATTTTTAAGATCTTTACTATTCAATCTTCTAAACTCTTGAGAAAAATAAGTGTTTTCTTTAGTTACTAAACTAGCTATCTAGCTCTTTAATAAATTAGTTAAGCTTTTACTTCCATAATGCCTGCTGTATGTTTTTCATTGCTTTAAGTTGGAAACTACATTTAATTTATTGTATTTTTGCAAGATCTTAATTACATAAATCAATATCATGGTGAAGTTTGTAATATTTTCTCTAATCAATTTATTATTCATTTTCATTATTTCTATTAATAAGGAAATCGAGCTTTCCAAATGATAAATTAAGATTCATTAATTTACTTATTTTTATCCTATCTTCAATCACAACAGAGTTAGATTCTTATTTTTATATTTTGTGAATAAGGATTAAGCATTTCCTAGAAATTAATCTTATTAATAGTCTTTAAGTTTTAATAGCTGTATCATCTATTAAATCCTAAATATAGCTTAGTTAATTTTCACTAATACCTGCTTTATTGTTTTTCATTCATTAGCAATTCATTTCCTTCAGGTTAAAGCATTCGATGCAAATTTTTGTTGGCTTGCATCAAACTTTATCGTAGTTTTATCTATTTACTTCAAATTCTTATATTCTATATAAAACATATTTGAAAAATTACCATACTAGAGTAAAAGCAAAGTTAGAGATAATAAAAGAAAGAATAAAAAGAGAGCTATAAAACTTAGTTTTACAACTGTGCTATAATGAAGCTTTTTCTTAGATTCCTCTAAAATAAATAACTTAGAAAGCTAAGGAAAGAGCTAATAAATAAGCTTATATTCAATATTTTAAATACTTCTACCTTTTATAATTATAAACCATGCTAACTTATAATAGTGAGCAGCGTGATAAACCTATATCATGATATAATATCTACAACTAAAAATGAAATAAATAATAGTTATTAAATAAAAGACATTTAGTAGCTTAAATTTAAATAGAATTAAGGCTCTTATATTGCTTTAAAATAGGATAAAATGGTTGAAAATTAATAATTAGCTAGAATTATTTTTAGTAAAATGAATCTAAAAACTTATATAAACTTTACCTTCTCTTCACTCAATTTTATAGTCAAAAGTGCTGTTTATACATTTATATTAATTTTACTTATTTTTCTAAATATGAAATTGCAGACATTAGCAATCTTAAGATAGTTCATATTAAATATATTAAACATGCTTATTTATAAATTAAATTGTTAATATTTAGCTTCTTTTTTAGGTATAATTATAATAAAATGTCAGAAGTGCAGAAATACGCTTTTGCTAAATTGAATTTGATTCTTTAAATAATATTATCCTAGTTTTATCCTGCAATCACTCTAAGTTTTTGTTTGCTCGTTTGCTTTCTGAATTTTAGAAATAGAAGCAAAATAAATTTTCTATTTTTAACGAAGTTTCAAATAAAAATCTTAATGGGTTGATTAAATTTTAGAACCGAAAGTGATAATTTCTTTAGTGGTTTGAACTAAAATTCTAAAAATTATTGTAGTTATGTTTTGTATTTTTTAATAAGAAAGATGGATTTAAAGCTTTTGTTCAAAAGTTATCTCCTTTACACTTTTAATTTTTCAAAAATTTCAAAATTTATCTAAAAATCTTCTAAATACCTAAATACAGAATCTCTGCATTTTATGAAAGAAGGTTAATAAAAATTAGTATAACAAAAATTAAATTTTGGACTTCCTCCAAAACAAAAATTACCAAATTTAGTTATTTTTTATCTTCAACTATAATGCAAAAATAAATATTTCCTCATTATTATTTTAAGATTTTACATAGCAGGTAATATAAAAAAGAGTCTAGCTTTAGTTAACTGGCACTAGTCAGAAAAGATCATGTCCATAAAAGAAAATTTTGTTTATTACTTTTTACATAAAAAGAGGAAGTTATCTGGCTAAAACTTAATCTCTAAACTTATTGATTCTCTTATAAAATTACCCTAGTTTTTTAATGCTTCTGAACCTTATTCTTAACTTAATTTTATGAATGTCCTTTTTCTACAACGTCAGAAAATAATCCTTTAAGTAACGAAAAATCGAAAGCAGCTTTTCTATAACTAAATAAACCTTATAAGATCCATCAGTATACTTGATAATTAAAAAGGAGCTATTTTAATTTAATCTTAACTAGCTAGTTTAATGCTTAAAATAAATAAATAAATAGGATTCTGTTATTCTATTTCTCAATACTTTTATTATATGAACCAAGGTAAAAAAAATCACTCTATAGTAGATAAAACAGCTACCTATTATAACTATCATTAAAAGTATAGTAAAAGTCCCTTATTTTAGTCCTTTTTTCTAAGAGTATTAGAAGTATCTTACAAAAAGGAAAAACCATATCAACAAAAGGTATAAAATATGATAAATATTGTATTTTTATATAGAAAGCTTATTAAGGGTTAAATTATAAGAGTACATATCTAAATAAATATGATACCTTTAAATTAATAATAGTTAGCTTACTAGAATCATCCTATTATAATATGAGTTTGTACATTATTAAGCTAAAGCTTTATTCTTGCCTATTATATACATTTATTTATAGTTATAAGATGAAGCTATAAGTATTTTACGTAACTTAATGAAAATTACTCCATGTTTAGTTATTTAGGATTGACTAAGATAATGTTGCTAATGAGTATTAAATTGCTTTAAGAAAAGCTGCCAATATGGATTTAAGAGCAATAGTTAGTCTAACTCTATCATCTTTATTAAATATTACAAAGAAGTAATCCAAGCTACTCTTGGTAAATAGAAAAAGTGATAGCGATTGTCCAAATAATATAATCTTTTGCTAAACGAAATATAAAGACACTGATAAATCTATTGTCTCATAGACTCTTATTAATTAATCACAATACATTCCAACAATTCATATACATCAAGAAATTATATAACATCGATAGTTCTTTAAGTAGCTTATAAGCAAAATATAAAAAGTGGAATGAGTCCAAACAGACGAGAATCATTAATTTAAAGGTGAGATATAAAATAAAATAAATAGCAAATACAATAGTTAGTAGCTAAAATAGAAATAAGGAAAGACTAATAAATTAATTTCTAACTTATAAGGCAAAATTCTCTAAGGTTTGTCACTTTTAATTAATTTAAATAAAGTGAAATTATAACTAAGCAAGGCTAATAAGTTATGATATACTTGACTATAAGATTCTTATAATTATCTAAAGAGTATATGATTACAGTATGTGAAATTAGTGTAAAAACAATTGTTTATAAAGCTTTTAGTTTAAATTAGGAAGATTTTACATTTTATAAAATGTTGATTTTCTTTTTCCTTTGGGCATTAAATTTATCGAAGGCTTAATGAAAATCCTTTCCGAGTACTCTTAGTCCTCCATAAAAAAGGTTTTATTCTTCTGGAGCTTCAAGTCAAAAATAAGGGTACTTTATAGTATCAATGGGAAAAGCTGATGAGTCAGTTATTCTTGATGATACTTGGAAATTCGATATGATTAAGGAGCAGTGATCATTTATGGCTTTAACAAATGAAATAAAGCCTGAGCCTCGTTATGGAGCTGTAGGTGAATTTGTTGAAGAGGATTAAACGATGATAGTATTTGGAGGACAGACTGATTATGGACCATAAAACGATCTATGAAGATTCTGAGTTTCAAGCTAGAAATGAGAACAAATTTAAATAAATGGCTAAAGTCCTGAAGCAAGATATTGGTCTGTTTCCTTCATAGTATATTAAGAAGGCGGAGGCTTTCTTTTCTATATATTTGGAGGAAAAGGAATTTACAGTGATCTTAATGATGTGTGGTACTTCGATTCAAGAACAAGTAAATGGAATTATGTAGAAACTTCAGGCACTTTACCAATGTTGCAAGGGTTTGCTAATATGATAGTAGATAATAATGAAATGATAATAAGGAATGCAGGAGCTTTTGGAGACTACGATACTTATATTTTAGATTTAAGTAATGGCATTTGAAGAAAAGTAACTCTTGATCCACATCCTACTGATCAAGTCTTATCAGGAGTTTGTTTCTTTAAAGAAAGGAAAAAAATGTATTTAACCGCAGGATGGTCAAACGCTAATTATTGAGACAGACAAGAAGTTTGAGAGTTAGACTATTCAGATCACAATAACCTGAAATACAGAGAACTGAAAATAGAGAAATGGAACAATCTCTAGAGGAATTCAATGGTTTCTACTTGCTATGATAATAAAATATGAATAGCTTGCGGATGAACTGCGGTAAGCCTTCAAAATGATGTTGCTTTTTTGGATTTAAATTAAAAGTAACTGGAATGGGTATCATTATCTACTAGCTTTGATGTCCCAGAGCCTATTTAATTCCATAGTATGGATATTATTTCTGGAAGTGCTTACGTATTTGGAGGCAAAAACTCCAAAAATATACCACTAAATAAAATTTATAGACTTGATCTAGAAAAATGGATCTGATTTTATCCCCATGCATTTGGTGATATACCCGCAGCTAGATATGGACATATTTCTGTTGTGCATGGAAACTTTCTGCTAATTTGGGGAGGCTAAGACTAATAAGATATGCTGAATGATATGTACAAATTCAATATACAAAGTAATACTTGGGAATTAATTACCTAAAATAATACTCCAACTGCCAGGAAAGGAGCCTGTGGTGCAATGCATGGAAAATTCTTTTACGTTTTTGGAGGTAAGACATACTCAGGCGTAACAAATGAGTTGTGATAGTTTGATATTGGCTAAAGAGACTGAACCTTAATCAATAAAAACGCACCTCAACCTGCTAAAATATATTTCTGCAATCTTTATGCGTACAACGGATTTCTATATGTAATGAATGGCTAGGATGGTTAAGATGCTAATAACAACAATGTTTACATCTACAATATAAATAAGAGACAGTTTTCTCAAGGACCTTAAATTAATGGTAAAATCAAAACAGCATTTGGAGCTGTAGATAATTTCGTGGCCTATTATGGAGGTTAAATATGGGGAATATGACCTGAATATGATCTTAACATAATTGACCTTAACAAAGAAACTGATTTTTATTAAGTTTTAACGTATGAAGAAGGGAAAGTCTGACCTTCTCGAATGTATGGTCTTGCAATGGCCTATTATAAACGAAAGCTACTTATTTTTGGAGGAGCATATGTTCTTGGAATATCTAGTGTAGATAAAAGAGCTTAAAATGAGTTCTGAATGTATGAAATTCCGAAAAAATGTGGTTAAGGAGAGATTCTATGTGAATGGCCTTGCAGCTCAGGAACTTTCGAGAATGATAAAGGAGAATGTGAACTTTGTCCTTGGGGAACTTTTTCTAATTCAAGTCATCAATGCTAGCCTTGTCCTAAAGGGTTTGAATAACCAAGTTTAGGAGCATCCTCTTCTAGTTAATGCTAACCTTGTGCCGAAGGGTTTTACACTGAAACTGAAGGAACTCCATTTTGCATTTAATGTCCAAGTAATTAGATATGTCCAGTTGGTGCAGTAGAGCCAACTAATAAAAAAGAATCAGACGATGCGTGATCTTACCAGCCATAGAGTTTTACAGGCCGTTCAGACGAACTCTCGACTTATAATTTCGGAATAGGAATTTCAATAGTTATAATAGTTATCTTTCTGTCAGTAATAATTTTACCGAGAAAGCGTGTTTTTAATAAACTGGAATAATTTGATATATATGAGTAAAATCATAACTACATAACAGGATAATTCATGAAGCTAACCTAAACTCCTTTTGGAGGATTTTTCTCCATTATTTTTATGACACTAGCAGTAGCTTTAATTTTAAGTAATCTGCTAAACTTTTTTATTGACAACGTTACAGAGAGTAAAGCATTAATTCCATATCTAGTTGTTAAAGAAGATTATCCTTAAGTTACTGCGAACTTTAATATAGTCATAAAATTTTCTTAGTACATGGGGAAATGCCAAGCAGACACTTAAGAAGATGACTTTACCGATTGTAATAAAGATATAACTTACCATCCTATTAATTTTCCTTAGAGGGACGATAAGAATAGATGGGATTCTTTTTTACTTTGTAAGCTAGTTAATAAAAACTGCTTCGTTAGAGCTACCTGTAGTAAGTGCGAAATAAAAGGAGCTCCATCAGTCTAGTTTTCTTTAGCAGAAGATAATTCTTATGCTTCAGCTATAGAGTTAAATGTTTCTTCCTCTTCTTCAATTCCTGATAAAATATCTAGTGTTAAAATCCATATCAATGCAGATTCTCAAAAAATATTCAGAGGCGCAGATCCTACAACTCTTGAAGTGATAGTCATTCCTTCAGTGTATGAAACTAATATTCAAAAGGATTAAGAATACGATGGATATACAGGGTATCATTTAATGACTTCTGGACATATGCAAAGAGGAACTTAGTATTAGAATTCAGAAGTTCAGTTTAGTGCAAACTTACATGTTACTGTAAGCTTCGTGTTAAGCGATAGTTCTTTAGTAACACGATAGTCTATGAAAATCTCACCCATTGTTCTAATTTCATCTATCTTAGGTTCCGTTTTTGGCATTATGGGTACCATTGGAGGAATAATGAGCTTCATTGAATAAAAGAAAATAAAGCATGATATTTAAGTAGATAAGTAGAAAGAAGTAGCCTCTTGAAGAGTTCTATAGGGATAGTTTTAGTACCTGAAGAATTATTTTTCATCTCCTAATGAAAGTGATTCAAAAAGTAGAGATTTAATTGATCAAAAATAATTGAAACCATTATCTAAGAAAAACGACACTAAGAGTAGCTTAGATTTATATAAAAAAGAAGAAACAGAAAAAGAAGATTCAGAATTGCTTCCAGGCCAAGACGAGAATCTCAAGCTTTTAAATGGAACTCAACAAGACCTAAAGAATTCTAACTTAAATACAGTTCCAAGTCCTGATAATCAAACCCTACCAAATGAAAGAAATACATTAGATAATGTAGCTTTCAAGGTTAAAAATTTAGAGGAGAATTGAAACTTTAGATATTTTTAAGTTTAGATTTTAAAATTAATTATATTTCTATAATATTTGGCTATTTACCTCTAACCTACATAACTTTAAGCAAAATAAACATTTTTATGCTCTCTAAAATAATAAAAGCTTCAAGCTGATTCTAGGAGAAGAGCTACTCATAAAAGTTTTAAGTTTTGAAGCAAAAAAGGTAAATATAAATTAAATGATTTTGAATAGCATTATTATTCAATCTCTCAATTTGTAAGACATAAAATGTAGCTTACAAAATATAATCACTTAAACAAATAAAATGCTTCTTAAAAAAATATTCGATTAAAGGAAGAAAGTGCTTAATGATATGAGTGATAATAAGCGAGTAATAAGACTTCTATAAGATATATATTTTAAAAACATACATGAGATACCTTAAACGTTGCTCTAATTAGCTTAGATAAATTTATTTAATAATTTGAACTAAAATAAAAATCCTAGAGATATGCTTATTTAATTACTAGGAAATTATGTAAATATAGTAGAATAAATCTAGGCTTTAGGATTATAGTTTATGAGCCAAAAGATGGAGTTAAAGGTAAATGACTTATTAAATTACCTTTAAATACTTCTTTGTGTGTATTTTCAAATTTTTTCTTAGTTTAGCTTATTTAAATTAAGTTAATTGATTTCTATGAAAATAGCTAGGCTATTTTTGAGTTAAGCACTATAACTTAATAAAAAGTCTATTATTATATCATACTGAGAATCTTTACTTCTAACTTAAATTTATTATATAGCTTATATACGTTATCCATAGTACGTCTCTATTCCTTCTACTAGGTTCTCCAATTAATTACAAAGGCTAAGTTTAAGTAGCTTATAAAATTATCCTGTTGAGGTTAACTATTAAAAAAGGTTTGCTTAAATTTCTTGTTTATAAAGCAACCTAGAAACAAGTTTTCTATTTTAAGATATAAAGAGATGGTATATAAGTATGGTAGCTAATGCTAATAATAGATCTGGTATATAATACTTTAACTCTTTTATACTTTAATTAATAGTAGCCTCAGATATAGAATAAGACTAACTGTCTAATCTAAGAAACTTATATTTATTTCATAATCTTAGTAGTCTATGCTTTTATAGATTTAATCAATTTTAAAACATACCTAGAGCAACTAAGTTGGGAGACTGAAGATCTAAAGGTTTCTGGTTTAATCCGGGTTTTGGTATTTTAGTTAAAATAAATAAATAAAACTAACTTGAAAATCTATCAATAGCTATGCTTTTCTGAAGCAGATATAGCAAAACTAAACAATAGAATTGGTTAATTACTATTAAGCATACAATTACCTAAATAGCAGTATGTATCTCATCTATACTTGGAAATGTATAAATACATAAATAGCTAGAAATAATCCTAAGTAGTTAGTGTAATTGTTTTAATTTAATGAGCAAGCAAAGAGAAACAAATAATAGTTTTATAAATGCTAAAGCAATAAATAAGCATTAAGAGATAATAAAATAGAAGTATTGCCTATTGTTTCTATAAAAGCACTAATTATCCTTTAAGATCTTTAATTACTTAATAGATTAAATTTTTATAATATAAATCTAGGTAGCTTAAGAGTCCATTCATGAATGCAAGATTATAGTATTTGAATATAGCTAATAGATAAGAGACAACTAGGGATTAGAATTTCTAAGAGTTTAGTAATTGGCTTTATCTAATAAATGTCTAATTTTGGATCTTATATTATAGTAACAGAGTATAAGATAGTGTAGGTTAATTCTAAGCTATTTCTTAGTTCTTTTATAATCTAGTTGAAAGGGATTAATAACTAACCTTTATAGAAGTTTATTTGATAAATATATGCTAAATTCTAAGCTAAGGATATAAAAGTTAAAAGCAGAAAGCTAGATAAAGAAGATTATTGATAGGATTAAAAAAAGGAAGTAGTTTTGGAACTTCAGAAAAAATGAATTAAGATAGATAAGCAACTTAAAATGAATATCCAGTACTACTGTACTAAAGTTAAGTCAATAGGAAGAATTTTAGCTAAGTTGACTATTTCTACACTCCATTCCCTATTTAAAAGCATAAAAGTAATCTTCTAGACATAAGAAAAGCTGAGTCAGCAAACCTTTTTAATATTAAGTATTAGAAACTTATCAAAAACGATTAGCTTTCAAAGCATAAATAAGATATTTTCTAGGTAAAGAACATAATATAAAGTAATAACCTGGTTAAGGAATTTTAACAAAAAAGAGTCAAAATTTAAGCTATTAAGAACCTAAATAATAAAAGCCTAGACAATAAGACAGTGCTTTCACATATAAAAACAAAAAAAGAGGGATAAATATATTTAATTTAAATGGAAAATCAAAATCAAAAGTAGTCTGAAGAGTGAAGTAATTAATTTATGAGTTATTCATTTGACGGTATGAAGCTAAACTCAATTATTCGTAATTAAATATCTGAAAAAAAATTTTTTTCCTAGTACACTAAAATTATAGTTAAAGATAGTTCATTTTTCCACTGTAAAGACAAAACAAGGCTTGGGTAGAAGAAGAGAGATGAGAGATAAGAGGAATAATAATTTCCAAGAATTAAGAAGAAGAAAAAGTGCAAACGAATATTTATTATGGAATATATATCTTAGAAAACGTATTTTCCTTCCCTAAAAACAAAGATATTAGCATTCTTCAGTAAATTAATATATTTCTCTACTTCTTTAGGTATGACTACAACAAACTGAAAGTCCATTGATATAATGAATATGATCAATATATAAAGAATAAAATGAAATGAGTATTAAAAAATAAATACTAGTCAGATGCTAGAATTTTGATAATAGATTGATTCTGATATTCAGAATGCTAGAGAGATTAAATACAGATTATACTATCTAGATGTATATAGTAAAAATTTAACTCTAAGAAGGAAAGATAAATAAGCATATAAGAATTACAGATGAGCTGTTGGTTGATAAGTATGAAAAAGAACTTAAGTATCTTTAACATTTCTTAAGCTTAAGAAAGTTGAAAATTATAAATATAGAACTAACTAGTAATCAATCATCTCTTTTGCAGAAATTGGTTGATTTGGATCAAATCAAGCTGTATAATAACAGAGAAAAAGTTTAAGATAATTTTCTAAATAAATATTGTTAGAACTTAGTCATAAAGGTGATGGTGATAGAGAGAAGCAATATTAAATGGAATTCTTTAAAGCTATCAAGAAGTTAGAAGAAGGAGAATAGAGAAGATACTAATAAACGAAAGCAATCATTTTCATTGCTTCTTAATCTTTTATCCTAACTTTAAAGAATTTAAAATTCATAATTCACAGTTCTTCTTCATAACTCTCCAAATCTGAAAGAATTTACTTTAAAAGCTCTAAAAAATCTTAGTAACATAGAGCAGATTGGAAAATACTGTTAGCGCATAGTATACACTTCATTATGCTACTTGAATTAAATTAAAAGCAAAGATATTTAAAAAATTTTATCTTTGTGTTTGAGTCTGAAAGGTATAAGCATCTTTGTGAATAAAGCATTAATATAAAAACCTTAGAAGTAATCAAATAAAATAGGCAGAAACTAGGAAAATTTCAACTAAATACCTCTAGTTTTGAGATGAATGACTGAATAAAGCCTATGATTAGTATAAAGAACTTATGTAGTTAATAGCTTTAATTATGTAAAGTGTAGAATAAGAATGAGGTATCAATAATAAAGGAAAGCAAAATGATTGTCAATTATAACTTTAGTCAGAACTTAAATATAACATAAGAAGGGTTTCCATTAACTTATGATAGAGAAAATTATTACTCATTTTAGAGTAAAATAAGAAGGTTGAATATAGAATCTGGTGAAATAAATACTCAGTGAATTACAGAGTTAAACGAGCGATTTAAAAGGATAAAAGTGAAGCATATTAATAATACAAGAAATAAAAATATGTAATTTAGTAATTTAAACTTTAAGCATTCATTCTAATATTCTTAATACAATTAATAAGCTCTAATAGAGCTGATTATTATGGTTTAATTAAATGATATATAATTTAATAAATACCTTCATTTATATAGTTACTAGACTATAATAGAAGATAAGATAAAGATAAGCGAAATAAGAAGAACTAAAGGTTAGATTATTATAGGATAAATAATATGAAAATAGGTTTATTTCATTTTAATTGAAATATGGAAAATCAAAAATATACACAATTTTAGTAAATAGATAAGAGCGGAATAAGCTTTTCATTTTAGTAAAGAGTAAAACTCAATTGGGTATAATGAGAAACTAACTATAAAAAGGAAACTTAAATTTTATAATAATAAATATGCTTAGGCTGATTAAGAATGCTTCTTAAGATTAGGAAATTATAGTGGTTTAAGGTAAGATTGAGTAGATTAAGAATTAAATGTAGGATACTAACTAAAAGCCAAAGAAAATTTCTTGGGCTTTATCTTATGAGAATGAGAGACAAATCTGAAGAATAAGTTTAAAAACTTGATTATATAATAAGAGATCTTCGTTTATGCCTTTATGGATATATAATTGATAACACTTTGGTAACTCATTCTTTCATATCTAATCTAAAATTAGCAAACATTTTGAGAGATCAAAATGATGAAATAAAAAGTTTACAAAGAGAAGGATCTAACGACCGTAAAGAAGAGATATATTTGCCTTTAGTAATTATAGATAATTTTAATTGAATATGTGTGATTTAGCTTTATATCCAGCTAGTCTAATTTCTAGTCAGATACTTAAGTGAATCAATATTTCTACCATATGTATAATAGATATGGTAGTCTAAAAATTAAGAGATTCAGATATAAAATTTTAAGTTTTTTTAAGCTTTTTAAAATAATCAATCAGTGAGTTTCCAAAATAAGTTTGCAATAGAGAGTTTTTGAAACTGGATAAGAGTTAAATAAGTATGATAATAAGACAGTCATACTTTAATATCCTATAAGAAAGTTAAGACACTATAAGCAACTTCAATTACAAATATGAAGTTATATAACTAACTAGAACTAATAAACATAGTATATATAATAAAGGCATTGAAATAGTATAAATATACTCTAAATTACTTAGTCTGATATCAATTTACATTTTAAGATTAGATAGAAATCTTAAGAAAGGAAATCATTAGAATACCAATTAAAGAAAGACTAGGATTATAGAATAGCTTTTAAAAGAGAGATAGTAATTTAAGTTTTATTTCCATTTACATGATGAAAATAAAGAAGTTGTAATAAGATACAAAGGCAACAATATATGAACTGATTCATCATTCAACATAATGGAGGCATAGAAGAATAACTAAATGATTTTAAATATAATTTGAGGATAAATTAATAAAATAGGAAAAGACTGAAAGGCTTATTGAAAGTAGGATATAAAAAGAGTAGAATAGAATTTCTATTTTAAAAACTATTTATGAAAGTGATTTATAACTTTCCTTCTCAAAAATGATGATTATTCCTAGCTATTTATCTTAAATATCTATTTAACTCTATATTCATCAACAGTCGTAGAACTCAAATCAGATTAGAAAATGAAGATATTTTTAAAAGAATCCAATCTCTAAAATAGCTTGAAATACATTTTTAAATATAGTTGCCTGCTATGTATTAAAGCGATTTAAAGATATTCCATAATTTATAAACTTCCTTGCAAGCTATTTTAGTAAGCAGAAAGCTTAGATTATTATTTATGCAGAATCAGTTCTTTTCTTTATAAAACACTATTGATCTTTATAGATTGCCATTTAACTTGCCTTAACTCTTTTAATTAAGTTTACTTAAAGGAATCTGATTGTTAAATATCATCTATTTTTAAATTTCTAACCAATGATTGATATAATATAATCAATAGAAATATATAAAATATAAGATCAGATACTAAATATAATATAAGCAATAAACTTATTAAAGTTGTGCTTTAACTAATTTAATTTTTAAATTAACAGAAAAGTTTAAATGTTTAAAATCTTTTCTCACTTTTTCAAAATATATCGTCTCCAAGTTTATTTAACTCTTTATCCATTTTTCTATATCAAAATAACTATTCCATTTCTTTTATCTTCTTCTCATTATCCTTCATATCTACTTCCATCTTTAAATTTACAGATTCCATAACCATGAAATAAATTGTTAAGTCACTCTCCTTAATAAATTTCAACATCTTTATAATAAAAAGTTCCTTTTCCTTACCTTTTACCTTCTACATATTATCCTTCATATCTTTCTCTATCTTTATATTTTTAAATTCCATATCCATTTACTTTATCATTTAAAAACTCTCCTTCAAAAATATCTCCATCTTTATGGAAAGTTGTTCCTTTCCTTTTCTTTTTCCTTCTTCTCATTATCCTTTGTATCTTCTTCAATCTTCATAAGTTTATATTCCATATCCATCTTTTAAATCGTTTTTAAACTCTCCATCATATTCTTCTCCATTTGCATTAAAAATTTTTCCTTTTCCTTATTTTTTCCCTCTATTCATTATCCTTCATATTTACTTCCATCCTTATATTTCTAAACTCCATATCCATGATTTTTTGCTTCTTTAATTCTCCTTCATAGTTAGTAACTTCTTCTATTAGTTCCAATAGCTAAAGATTTAGCTTGAGCTATCTTCTTTCTAAATTAGTAATTTCTTATTAAGCTTTATTTTATAAACTTCTCAAGCCTTCAACATTTCTTTTTAAATCAGAAGTTTGCGTACTCCACATCTAAGTCTTGCTTTAAGATTTGATAGTAAGACTTTAAATCTTATCATCTAAAGGATGACTTAAGATATTTAGTTATAAAGCTAGTAGCTTTTACTAAAAAGGGATTAAATAAGTATGAAAGTTGATTTCAAGGATTATGATTACTACTATACTATTCTTTTATTAACTAATGTCAATTCATATTTATAGTCTTGGTAGCTTTAGATTTCCTATAGTAGTTCATTTTACATAATTACTGATAGGATTTCTTAGTTTTTAGGCAAGTTGCTAGGATTCTTATATGATATTTCCTTACAAATAGAACATTTGTTTTAATACTAGTTCTTAAATTCGGTAAACAAGCATGCTTGACACTTTGTGTGATTGCAGGGCAAAATTAGAGGAGTGTTTAGAAACTATCAAACTCAATTTTGCAGGAAACGCATTTGTACACTTCTGACATTTTATTATAATTTCACCTACTAAAAAAGCTTAAATATCAACAACTAAATTTATAAATAAAAATGCTTAATTCAGTTACAACAATACATCCTTAGATCGTTTCTACCTTTGCCAGAAAATTAAGGAATAGAGTGTAATCAAGTTCATAGATTGTCCTTACTAAAAAGAATTCTAGTTTAGTATTTACTTTCTATCGATTGAGTATGCTTAAGAACCTTAAATTCTAAATGTAAGTTACTTCTATTTCTTTGATTTAGCAATTACTGTTTATTTCATTTTGATTTTAAATTACTATATCATAATTATTATTAGACAGCTGCTTATTTCATTACTTAGCAAGCTTATATACCTATTATTATAAAGCTAGATGCTTTTTAGTCTTCTAAGACTTTTGTAAGCTTTTGATTTAAGAGAATATGCTTTAATACATATGGTAGTACCTTAACTTTAAATATGGATAATTGAAGGATAGAGCAAATTAGAAGTGGAAAGCTTTTAATTTTTATGAATTTGACAGTTAAAATCTTGAAAAAATGGAATTAAATTATTCTGGCTTCTATAGAAAGTTCCTAGTTCTGGAAAGATTATAAAGGTAGATCTTTAATATTAGCTAGAAAAAGTGATACTTGAGTTTAGTTCAACAGTCAATTAATATAAATCATAAAACAGCTAAAGATCTTTTTTATGAGCTTCTTAGAGATATTTTATATATTTGGACCAATAGAGAGAAAAAAGTCTCGAATCTCCAAAAACTAAGGCAATAAAAAATAGGCTTAATTCTCTAAAAATTATGCCTCTAATCATTAGATATAAAGAGCTAGCCTTCATAATAAAGCAGCATTACTAAAATAATTTATATAATCTGCCTCTTCGAATATGTTCATCTTCTATTTTCCTCTTTAATGCTTTTACTCTAAACAGCTCTTTTATCAACCCTTTCGCTAAACTTCTCTTACCCCTTTTCTTCTCTCTTTATTTTTAAGGCTTAATATTAATAAAATTATTTTATTTTCTATCAGTCTAAAAGAATAAAATTAGAAATTGAGTATCAAGAGAATAATTAAAGAGTTAGCAAGTGTATAGTAAGCCATATTAAGGGCAAGTACCATAATGATTGCATAGTTAGTAAGAGTCAATTGATTTTTAATACCTTTTCTCTATATTTTTGATATAACTGCTTAAGTCATCGAACGCTAAGTTTGAAATAAATATAAGCAAATTTAACTTCAAGCAAAACTAATTTTAGCACTAGGAGCATCGAAACAACTTATCTACTTAAAGGATAAAATAATCCTTACTATAAAACTGGTTTAAATATATTATTTCAGGCTTTAATTAAATTAATCAAGCAGTTAGAAAAAAGCAAAAATAGCCCTCATATTCTTAAACAATAACTACCTTATTAATCCAGATTCCCAGATAAAAGTAGTACTTTTGAATATTAATTTAGATAATCAAGTTTAAAGAGGAAATAAGACTGACTCTAAACTTATTTCTTCGTTAGTATATTTATCTTATTTAAATGGTGTGAAATCATAATAGATAAGGCATTTTCTAAATCTTCTCCAAAAATTAAAATTAACTTTAAAAACTTTTCATTAGAAAGCTTAAAGTATTGTGTTGCAATTAAAGGTGTAAAAGCTACTGTAATTTAGAAGCTTATAGTTAAGCATCTAGACAGTAACATATTAAGTAATTTCAGAAGTGTAGAAATGTTGTTCCTGCTAGATTGAGTTTGACTCTTTCTAAATACTCCTTAAGTTTTACCTTACAATCTTATTAAGTTTCAACCATTTTTTTTCCTGAATTTAAGAGCTCGAAGTAGAATGAATGCTTTGCTTGTGATAAAATATCATATAAGCATCCTAGTAATCTACCTAAAAATTAAGAAATTGTCACTTAAATATAAACTAAGATGGTTGTGGTATTGAAGTAGATGTAATTTAGGAATTTAAATAATATAGTAAAGAAATTGGAGCTTTTAATCAAAATTTACTAAAATTAGACCTTAAGTCGCTTAAAAATACAAGTATAAATATACTAACACTATTTAGGGAATTTAACAAGATTTAAAAAGGTTTACTACAAAAGAATGAAGCTATTAAAATGCTTGGGAGTGTGGATAAGAAAAAACTGAAGTAGAAAGCTATGATAAATCAATTTAAAATATGAGATAGAGTTGTAATTTGAAATACTTGGAGTAATTATTAGATAAAGGGAAATCTGAAATTATTTAAATGGAAGAAAGAAAAGTTTATAATCTAAATCCAGAATATATTAGAAGAAGCGAACTAAAAGAGAGAAGCAAAAGAGGAATAAACTCGAGATTATTAAGTTAAGGAATAGAAAATGAATTTCAATGAAAAGGTTTATAAGATGGAAAAAAATATAAAAAAGGAAAAGCTATTTATAAAAGGAGATGAAAATGAAAGAAAATTATTAAATTACTTATACCATGGATAAGGAGTTTACAAATTTAAGAACGGAAGTAGATATGAAGGCTATTTTGCAGAAAATAAATCATAGGGAAAAGGTACTTATTATTTTTAAAGTGAGATATATATGAATTATTTTTCTTTTTAGACAAATTTCAAGGATAAGGAATATGTAAATAAAAAGATGAAAGCAGATATGAAATCTAATTTGTAGAGGACAAGAGATAAGGTGAAAGAGAGCTTTAAAAAGGGAATGGAGACATCTATTTTGAACATTTTTATAATGACAAATTTTCATGGGCAGGGTATATATATTTATAAAGATCACTGTATGCACGAAGGAAAATGAAAACAAAATAAAAAAGATTGCAACTTTAGAATTACAAGCAAAAAAGGAAAAATTTCACAAAAATTTTAGAAAAATAGTATTAATAGGAAAAGAAAGAGAATATTATAAAAGCTTTAATTTAATTTTATTATTTGAATTACCTACTTTAAATCTACCTTTAGTTACTTTATTCTTTTAAAATGTAAGAGTTGCTTATAAATCTCAAGTTTAAATCTAAAATTTCATTTAACTTGAAAATATCTTTTTAACATTCCAGTCATTTGTTTTCTTTTTTGCTCTATCAAACTATTTTTTATTTAGATAAGTGGTATATAATTCTAACTAAGTTTCAACTAGAAAAAATTAATTTTTTAATTATAAAGATTTAGATTTGAAAAATAGGAAGATGAAATGCTAAAGTTAAAGCTAAATTTAAAAAAATGTAATTATTTAAAAAAAAGATTATCCTTCACTAACGTTTTTTCTATACAGATGTGAAGTCATTCTTTTCTATTAATTTTTTTTCTTGATAGATTATAGGATGTTTTTTGTTTTATCATCCATTTCTCGTCTACTTCGATCAGATAAAAATATTAATTTTTCGACGTTCCTATCTAATTAAAAATTCCCTCATTATTAATTCTAATTCTTCTTTATTTTGCCATTTTTTTAGCGACTTTTTTAAGGTCTTTCTCTTCTAAATTATTAATATCAGCAAATACTTTCTTTAGATTTAAAATTATTATTTCAAGTTCTTTAGTCTTCTCACCAAGTTTTTTTATATCCTTAAAATCCAAAAATATGAATATATTGAATCTAAGTTAAAAAAATATTGGTTTTAATAAATTTTAAGGGTCTTAAATATATCAATCATCATCAAGATTTAGATTGCAATATTTTCTCTTTCCTAATTCTAAATTTGTCACATTAGATTCTATATACAATGATTATACAAACTAGTTATCAAATGATAGATAACGACTCATTAATTCAATTCTTTTTGTCAGAGCTTCCATAGTTATAGAGTATGTTCTTGCTATTTTATGCTTTAAGAGTAAAAATTAAATTTACATAGCTTTTGCTATTTTGATTAAGCTTATTCTTAAATATTTTACATGATAAACCATTTTAAGACCTAAAAATAAGATTTACTATTAATAGAAAGAGATTAAAGAGAAGTTGGAAAAGAAGTATCGAGCTAATTAAAAACAGAAGAAATGTCTGCAAGTTTTAATGCTTTTCCTTCAATAATGTACATAAAGAAGTGAAAAGGATAGGATCTTTAATAAATGAAGGTGCTTTTAGAAGAATAAACGATGCAATATAAGTGCAGACTTAAACAGAATTGATAAACGTAAGTAGTAAAGGAAAAATAGGAGAAGAAAATATCGAAGCTTTCTTACTTTAATCTTACTCCTAACTTTTTCTTTTTAGGCATCAAGAGAAATTACTTTAGCAGAAGAATAGAAGCAGAAAGTAACTCAAAAAGAGCAACCTTTTTAGATAAAATTCAAATTTCTCTAGTTAACTTGGAATTAGCATATCCACTTCCACTAGCAGATATAGAAAGCGTTAATAAAAGTTTCAATTTGCTAGATAAAATACAAAAAAGTAGATTTTAGAAACACATTTTTTCAAAATTTCTCCGGTTGAGATATTTAAATTATAAGAGAAATGAAATAGTAAGAGAATATCTTTGTTACATATTAGAAAGAGAAAACTAAAATACTAAAATACCTATTAATGTAATTATACTATACAAAGCTTTATAGAAAAGAAAGAAGATAAAATTTATAAATCCTGATCAAAGGAATGGTAGTTAAAATATTAGTACAATATTAGAGGACAGAAACGAAAATAATCATAATCTAGCAAAAGTCCTTTTTGATAAAACTAATTACTTGCTAACTTAACACAAAAAGGCTTTAAAACTAGAAGAAAGAAAATCAAGTTTAAACAAAAAGCTAAGAGAGGTAGAAAAGAGTGAATAAAATGATTGAAAATAATCAAAAAAATTTAGTTACAGAGTAGTTAACCTTTGAGTAAAGGACTTTTTCTAAAATATTTTAGGATAATTTATATTATTTTCAGCATACTTTTAAATTAAGAAAATAATTTAAATTTCTAGATAAGTTACTTTAAGTTTTTATTACCATAAGTAAATATAATAGCTTAGCAATATCAATCTCATTAAAAGAAGCTCAATTTAAATATTCTTTAAACTAAGAATATATTATATGGGTTAGTTAACAAATCCTTAGTTTTAATTTTAAGGATAAAGGAAATAAAATGCTTTGATTTTTATCTTTAGGTTGTAGTTAAAAATATTGTATTGAATAATACAGAAGACAAAATCTACGTTTGATGGCTAATAAATTTAATAAATACTTTAACTAAAAATAATCAAAATAATTAGTTTGGTTTTTTATTATCTAAGAACTTATAATCAAAGTTAAGAAAGAAAAGTGGAGAATAAACAGAAGCAAAATTGGTTAATAGTTAAATACTAAATCCAATATGATGATAAAAAAAAGTACAGTATTAGAAGAAGAATCTGAAGATAATCTTAGTCGGAAAAAATAATTAAAAACCTTTCATTTAAATCTCAATTTTCTTCTGAATTTACGATATTTTTTTCTATCCACGTAAATCAATAAAAGATTTTCTATTAAGCTTCATAAATTTATTAAATAATCGAAAAATTTTTGATATAAACCATTTAATTTTTAACAGCATTCTAACCTAATTCTTAATAAGGTATATCTATTTGTTTTAGTTTGACTGTGATATCTTAAATATTAAATGTGAAGTAATTCTTAGAGCATTGCTCATCAAATATCTTTCTAACTTAGATCTTTTTCTCCTAATTCTAGCTTTTTTTATTCGTTAGTTGGAACTAATCTATTAGCATTCTATAATAAGCATTTTTTTACTGTTTCCATTTATATTTTTCCTTAATATTAAGAATTTTGAATCGAGTATTTAAATTCTAACTTCTAGCTGATTTGAAAAAAATTACTAGACTCTAGTATAAACACAAAAGAGTGAAAAATTTAATTTTTTAAGCTTCAGTTCTGCAATACTTCACTATAAACTTTTATTATATCGCCATATTTTCTAATACAACCCTTTTTATTAATTATTATTTTATAACTAGTTATCAATAACTTAAATACTTTGTACTTTTTCATATTTCTAGAAGTTGTTTAACGTTTTTAAGTTACTTTAACTACTGTTTTTCTTGTCTTTTTTTAATGTTAATTTTATATTCTTTCTCTATATTTTCAATTAAAACTAAATACATTTCAATGATATAGTCTAAGAACTTAAAATGTTCATTTAATAATCTATAGAGTATGTAAAATTTAAAATGACTTTAAAAAGATTCAATTCTTAAGTCATTTTTTCTAATCTTTTTTAGAAAAAGTAAGCAATGCTTCATATTATTCCTCTACATATTCTTCTTTCTAATACTTTTTTGCTTTATATAAAATTCCATTTCTAACATAATATTTTCTAGTCTATTATAATACTAGCTTTCTTCTCTTCTCTATCATAAATTATACAAAGAACCATAAATATACTTTTTATAAATTTCAAATATAAACCTTAGAGAGTAAAATTCACTTATTTACTAGGTTATTTATACTAAAGCTAATTAAGTATTATATCTTTTAGGTTTATTTTTCAGGCAATAAAATAAAAATTACTATCTAAAGTAGATCTCAATTATCAAACTCCACTAAGTTCAATTTTTTTCCCCTTTTTTCTTTAATTTATATAATTTCGCATTTTCTGTTATCTTATATTAAAAGTAAAGGAGTGTGAACCGAAAAAATTTGCTTATAATTATTTTAAAAGTAAATAAATAAATGATGTGAAAATATCTAGGAGAAACTTTAAGTTTTAGATCTAAATAGTGATACCTTAAGCTAACTTTAATCTTATTACCTTTAATTCTTGCATATCTCATGAGATCCTTATTAGCGTTTAATTAGCTTAGATGTCTAAATTATTTTTCTAAAATAAGCCTGAAATTTTATTAATAGGGTTATATAATAATCCAGATGTTCATATTTTAAGGTTAGAAAAATAAGGAATAAAGTAATGAAATTAAGATTTTAGTGGAGATAAGCTATACCTATTTTCTATAATCTAAATATAGCTTTTATAAAGGACTTAAGATGTTACTTAAGATAAAAAAGTTGAAAGTTTTAGTCATTTTAGATAAGTTAATAAGGTAGTTTTACCTTTTTTAGCCTGTATATTGATTGAAATAGATCTGTAGTCTAACTTTAACCTTTCTTTGCAATGCCTTTTACCTAAAAAGATGTTTTGTTCAACTTCCTTGAGAAAAAATCTCATCTTAATTTTTATTTTTTACTAAATCCTCTATAGAAAGTATACCTACCAAGCAATATTAATTACCAAATAATTGATTTATTTTAGAATCAAGCAAAACAAAATGAAAGATCTCTTTTCCCTTTATTCCATCTAAAACACTAACAATAACAAAACTCTATCCCCTTAATTTTATACCTAAGCCATCTAAATTTAAACAAAATAAAACAGAAGCACATTTAATTAAGTTGACTAGATAAGCTTAAGCATACTAAAAGCAGGATAAGCTATTTGTTTATTTAGTAATTATACAAAAGTATTGATAATGAAAGTTATATAATAATTGATGATTGTGGTAGCTTATGATGTATAGGCTAAATAATTAATATTTTACCTTTATAATTTACTTTAATGTCTGAAACTAATTAATGTGGTCTTTGCTCTAATATTTTTGATACTCCTTATTAACTCTAATGTGAGCATTTCATCTGTTAAAGTTGCTTCTAGGAGCATCTCTAAAATTAGTAGACTATTTAGTGTCCTTTTACTGAGTGTAAGTAGAATCATTAATTTTAGTTGGAAAACTTAGAGTAGAAAGTTGCTAATTCAAGTGAAAAGGGTTTAGAAGAAGGTTTTGAAAAGTCTTAAAGTGAATAGGTTAAACTCCTTGGAATCTTATAAAGCCAAGTGAAAAATTTAAAAATGGAAATAGAGAAAAAGCAAACTTAGGTAATGCAAGAGATAATGCAACCGATAAGCAAACTAATGGGAGGTTAGAGCAATAAATTTTTATAGCAAGCAGAGCAAAAATTATAAGAAGTTAGGGAAAAACTCCAAAGCTAATCTAGTTTGCAATCTGAAGAAAATGAGTAAATATAAAATAAGGAAGACGAAATATCAAAATAACTTATAGAGGAATTAGCATAAAAAATGAAGAAGAAGTATAAAAAAGTGATAGAATAAATGGAAAATGAGTAAAACTTAATGATGGAAATATCTTTGAAATTACTATAATAATGGGATAGTTAGGAAAACTTGAAAAAGAAGGGAAAAAACAACCTGTTACAATAAGATCCATAAAACGAGAAAAGTTAAGAGGAAAATAAAAATTTAAGCCCAGTAGTTGAAAAAGACTGAGGAATTATTTTCTATAGCGTGGGTGGATTTTATAAAGGAGAGTTAATGAATAATTAGAAGAATGGATAAGGCTTCTGTAAGTTTAAAAATGGAGATATATATGAGGGAGAATGATAAGAAGAAAAACCATACGGAAAGGGCGTATATAAGTATAAAAACGGAGAAATATATGAAGGGTAGTATTTAAATGGATAAAAATAGGGAGCAGGAACTTTTAATTTTATTAACGGTGATATATACGAAGGAGAGTGAAAGGAGGATAAGCAACATGGATTAGGAACTTTAAAGCAAAGAAATGGAAATAAATATATAGGTAATTTCGAAAAAGGTAAAAAATAAGGAAAAGGAAAAATGCTGTTCGTTAATTGAGATGTGTATGAAGGAGAATGATTTGATAATAAGAAGCAAGGATCAGGAGTCTACAGTTTCCAAAACGGAGAAGTATATGAAGGATAGTGATATGAAGATAAAAAATAAGGAAAAGGAGTGTTTAAATACGCTAATTATGATATATACGATGGAGAATGGTTAGATGATTAAAAAAGTGGATTTGGAGTTTATAATTTTAATAATGGGGATAAATACGAAGGGTAATTTATAGATGAACTAAAGTAAGGTAAAGGAATTTTGTATTATCAAGCGGGAGAAATATATGAAGGAGAATGGCTTAATGACAAATAACATGGATAAGGAATCCTCAAATATAAGAATGCAGATTAATTTAAGGGATAATGAATAAATGGAGTTAAACAAGATAAAGGAATAATTTAATATGCTAATGGAGAAACGTATGAAGGAGATTTATTGGATATCATGAAGCATGGTAAAGGCATCTATAAATATCAAAATGGAGATAAATATGAAGGATAATTTTAAGATGAGAAAAAATAAGGATCAGGCTCTTATTACTATGCTAATAAAGATATATATGAAGGAGAATGAAAAGAGGATAAATAAAATGGTGATGGTACCTTTAAATGGTAAAATGGAGATAAGTATGTTGGAAATTTCGTAAATGGCATTAGATAAGGAAATGGAATAATATAATATGTCAACGGAGAATCATATGAAGGAGAATGATTCAATGATAAAAATCATGGAAAAGGGACTTATACTTTTAACAATGGAGATAAATATGAAAGCAAATGAAATGAAGGAGTTTAAGAATCTTATGTTGAGTTTGTTTACTCAAATGGAGATTTTTATAACGGCAACTGGATTAATAAGATTAAATAAGGAGAAGGAATATATATTTATAGTAATGGTGATTTATTTAGAGGATAGTTTGAAAACGATATGAGACAAGGAAAGGGATTTATTTAGTATGCCAGTGGAAGTAGTTATGAAGGATTGTGGAGTAACGATAAGCAAAACGGAGATGGAATATATTAATGCATCAACTAAGATAAATATGTAGGAAAATTTGTAAATGGGTAATATTAAGGTACAGGAAAGTTACAATATGCAAATGGAGATATTTATGAAGGATAATTTTTTGATGGAAAGTTTTGTGGATAAGGAATTTATCAATATTCAAATGGAGATAGTTATACAGGAGAATTCGTGGAAGGTTTAAAATAAGGCATTGGAATTTTTAAATATGCAAATGGAGACCAATATGATGGAAACTGATTAGGTGATAAAGAGCATGGAATAGGAAATTGGATAAATGATAAAATTGTTTTCAGTTAAGTATAAATGAATTAGGGGAAAATGTAAGGAAAAGGAGTTATAACTTATAAATCCAAAGAATTTTATGAAGGAGAAATATTGGATAAAAAAAAGCATGGAATTGGTGTACTAGATTATAAAGGAAAAAAGTGACAAGGAACTTGGGTAGAAGATAAGATGCATGGTTAAATTACTGTAATAAGTAGAAAAGGAAAAACAAAAGTTGAAGAATGGGAAATGGGGAAAAAAGTTTGAAAGCGACAAATTAATTTCAATTAAACATTTATACACTTAAAATTCTTTATTTCATATAATAAATTTATAAATTTCAATTGATATGCCTGTCTAAGAAATTGATGAGTAATTAATAAAATAATAAAATGCTCTTAGAAAGTTATTCTTTCAATCCTTCACTTAGATGTCTATATTCATTTTCAGATGAGAGGTAGTAGCCTTTAATAGTAGATTTATATACAGTCTTATTAAAAGTATTTCCTTGCTGAGTATAAAATTAATAGATGTAACAATAGCTTCTCATTAAAAATACACTAGTAAGAAAATAAACATCTAAGGTACCAAAATAGAAGTATTAAAATTAGATAATTATCATAAATCAGAAGCATTAAATACTTTAGCAGCATCGTTTATTATCTACAAACTTAGTAAACGAAACGATAAATGATTAGGTATGATTGACAAAGATCTCTTTAAGTTAACCATATAAAATAATAGAAAAACAAATTTTAGCTTCTTACTCAATGTATATAAACAAACTATAATTAGAACGACTCATAAAAAAATTTCGATTTGTTCTTTTTTTTCAAAAGTTGTGCAAAGCATTGAGTAAGAGTGGATAGCGCAATAAATATTGCATGTACATAACCCATATATTTTAATTTTAAACAGTCTTCACTTTTATTATTTAGATTAATAGTTTAGGTATTAGCTAGAAATGTATTTCAACTTCATTTAGTGTCAGTTTTAAATGAGTAAAGTTAACTAGATTTTTTTGATTTAAGACTATAAGAAAATAGTTCAAAAACTCATTACTTCTTTCCTAATTTCTATTACTACTCCACTGTTAAAGTTCAACATTTTAGTAAAAGAAGTTAGTAGAAAGTAGATTTTATGCCTTCTTGAGTTTATAGATGAGAATGATTAAATATTTAGTCAAGTCATTTCTAGTGAAGATTACCCACTTATCTTGTTATGCTACCATGGATTTTGCTTAAAGATATACAGACAAAATATACAATTATTTATCCATATTAAGCTTACCTTATTTATCTATTCACTTTAGTAAGTAATCTAGTATTTTAAATTTCCTTAGCATCAGTCTAATATAGTTTACATTTAAACTCGAAATAACCGAGTCAGGTAAATTAGATAAAAAATCCTTAACATAAATTTCATAAAAAGACTAAATTGATATGTAGTAAAAGAAAGGCATTTGTAGTGACTCAGTCTACGTCTATTAGATTTAAACATATTGATAGAAATGTCCTTACCTATATTAGCATATATTGGTTTATTTATAGGTTTGCTTAATAATACCTTCTATTCAATGCATTTACAAGTTAAAGTGTAAATCGAAAAAACATCCTCAACTGGCTTTGTTATTTATACTGGGTACCTTTCTGATTTATGACTTACTTACTTATCAGTTTGTGAAAGCGATTGCCTGAATATCATGAATTTAGTATAAATTGCTTTCAAGACAAAGAGATAGTAATCCTTGCAAATTCTATCTTGAATATATGTAAAAATAGCTTTACTTATTAAACCTGATTTTGAAGCTCTTTAATATGAATAATGGGAAAATATTTAGAACTTCTATTAATAAATCAAAGAGGTTATATATAAGCCATATTACCTGAAAACAACTTGTCATGCTTAGATTCTCTGATTCTATAGCATAACTTGATAATATGAGTATCTCCATTTATTTTCTTCTTAATTTGCTTCTCTTTAGTGTCTTTTTTTATTGATTGCTCATCAGCTTCTCTAAATAAAGAGAAAGAACTACTATAAAATTTTTAAATCTCCCATAGAGCCTATCTATCATATTTAATATACCTAATCATATTATTCTACACTAACCTCTATATCTAAATAGAGAAAGCTCTATTATCGTTAATTAAGTATCTATTATAACCTCTGAAGTTTACTTCGAAAGAACGAATATAGAACTTATATAAAGATATCTTTATTACCATCAACACTGCATTTCATTTTTCTTCTTACTAGTTAAATTAAATTTTTATCAAAGTGATTGTAATTTCTTCTTTCTGTATAAAGGTGGATAACTTTCAGTTCTCTTGAAATTTTTTTCGCTCTTATATGTCTATTAGTTTTACTCCTTTGCCATGCTTGTCTTAGTTATAGGTTTATTACCATGAGCTCTTTTTATTTATTCCATTCTAAGCAAAGTAAGCGTTTAACCTTTTCTCATATACTAGTATTTCATCTTAGGATGGTATACATAATCAGTCAACTTATGACTCACACAGTACTAAGTGCTTTCCTTTTCTTAAGACAAGAACAATCTATTTATGATACCTTCAGAAGATAAAAATTGCTTTAGATAACACTTCAGATAAGCTCAATTCTTATAATCAGGCAATTTAAGGGATAAAGCTTAATATATGAGGAAAAAAGTTGAGCATAGACAGAAAAGGCTTAAAAACTAGATTTGAAGACTAATGAAGGACAAGATAGATAAGAGTAATCTAAAAGATCAACTCACTTAGTAATAAGATGAAGTAGATAAAAAAGCTAGATGCACTGATCGAAATTTGATTTAATGAAGCAAGCAAATTTAATAAAGAGACATAAACATGATTTAGCTATAAATTGTCGAAATACCATTTTAAAAATAAGTTAGCTAATATCCCTTTAAATAGAGTCATCATATAGAAGCACTAGTTAATATTTAGCATAATGTCTTAGTTGCTAGATTTTGGATAGAAGAAAGAAATATTTGATATAATAAATCTAGTCAGGGAATTATAAAATGCTATAGCATTAATGAGGTATAAAGGGTTTATACTAATTTTGATTCTGAATAAAGTATCCACAAGGATAAAATAGGATAACAGAATATCTTATAGAATTAAATCGTGAATTCCTAGAACTTTGATATATCATTCTATTCATATAACAACTAATAGCTTTAATTAGTAATTAAGCAAATGGGGGAAAATAGGCTGGATCAGAAGCCAGATTAATAGTATAGTATCTAGAATCGAGCATCTTTATCATGAGAGGTTGCTTAAAGAAAGATATCTTTACTATCTAAATTACTTTTTTCATCCTACGAACATTTCATAAAAATCACAGGAAAAGAAATTTCGAGATATCTATAAAATGATATTCCTCTGCTATTTTAAGCATTCAACTAATTGTCCTCTTTTAAAGCTTCTTACGTCTAAACGCTTAATTTTTTTCTATTATCATTACTTTAAAACATCACACTATAAGTAGATAAGGAGAGATAAAAAACCTACGTTGAACTCTTAAAAAAGATATTATTAGTATACATATATCTGTTTTTAAACTCTCTAGGAAATAGAAGATAAAGGAAAATAGTTAATCATGAGAGAAAGAGAAACAACATAAAGATAAAAAGATGATAAAGGTTTAGAATGAGGGCCCTTTTTATTTTTCATAAATAAAGATGTATAAAAATATACCAATAAATTAGGTTATAAAAAGAAGGACTGCAATTTATAATGAAGCTAAATATAAACATATTAGAAACTTGACCAGGTAAAATGATAGATAGTTTGACATCTAGTTGGGAAGGCAAATCTATACACCAAAAAGTTTTAACCTATTTAAAGGTTTTTTTATTTGCTTAATGAAAAATCAAAATTTTTTCGTTTCTAGCAATTTATGCATAACTAGAATAATTATTTTCGTCTTGAAACTGGCTATTCAGATTTTATAGCAGATAAATTAATTATTTTTATATGCCTAGCTTTAAAGGATAAGTCTCAATAATAAATTTATCGAATCCAAGAAAATTTTATTTAATATGCGGATTCATTATTATGGAACTTCTCTGTATTTTAGCTCTTAAATTTATTTTATCTTGCTAATGATGGAAGACATTTCTGCTGATTGAGCTAAAGAAAAAATTCCTTGCTTGATGAGATTATATAATCAATGATGTTAATTGCTAAAATTAACTTTTTTGTCTCCTAAATTATAAAAGTTGGTTTTATCAGTAGAACCATACTACTTTTAAATTATTTTCCCGCTAGACCGAGGAAAATTCTTATTAACAAACTTGCTTTCCTTAGCTTAAATTAATTAATTCAAACCTAGGATTACATACCTTCAAAATCTCCTCAAACATATGTCATTTTTAAACTATCTAACTGCTTGTCTTTTATTTAAGTTAGTCTCAGTTTTTTTTTAATCTTAGCAAACAACATAAAGAAAGGTATTGAAATATTAGCTTTCTTTCTTATTAATTTTAGCTTTGAAGTATGTTTGCTTGTCTATTTACTATATCTAGCTTGGCTAGAATGCAGGATATATTTATTACATTTAAAGCTTAAGGAGTAACTGATTTATTAGGTAGAAATATTTAACTTAACAGTTTAAGTTTATCTTGGTGTTATGTTCAGATCACAGAGACATCTGTTTAACGCTTGTAGTCTTAAAGGTTTTTTGGTTATGTCCATCTTGTATATCCACTATAGTGAAAGATCTGTATAAGCTTACTTACTATTTAACTTGGTTTTTCATTTATTATGTTTTAACTCATGTTTAGCCTGTTGTTTTAATGACTTGTCTCAATTCCTTTTTATAAGTTAGCTCTGTTCACGAATAGCATACTGGTTGCTATTTGTTCCTAGCTCTTTTCTAACTTCTAGGACACAATTTTACTCATGGGAGTTTGAGTCCTTAGCTTCAGGTTAGGAAATGGAAATTTTCTAGTAAGTTTGCATTTTCAGAAAGTCCTTTAAGATATTAACATTCACTGATAGTCGAAATGCGAATCTAAACCAAGGAGTATAGTCTTTAGCCTTTCTAAATAGGTATTTGGGGAAATATTTGTATAGAATGAACCAAAGTGATGACTAAAATGACAATTCAGCCTAAGAACAATAGCAGAATCAAAACTAGCTTGTCTATCTAATCGGTATTTATACTCAGAGTTGAGACAAAACTTGATCAGATTATTAAACAAGAGCCACCTACATGAAGGCAGTTTAATCTTCCATAGTTATAGGGTCTCAGCTTCCATGATATTATAGAAAGA